>VWZP01006301.1:389115-437538 GCA_013396995.1 Dicaeum eximium
TAAACGTGGTGCCTGCGGGGCAGGGCCGCCCCGCCGCCTCCGCCCCCGCAGCTGAGGCCGGAGGAGCGCGGCGGGTACGGGACAGCGGCCGCATGGAGGGGGAGATGGGAGGCCGGCACTGCCAGGGCTGGGGGCATCCTGCAGGGCTGGCCCGGGGGTCGGTCCTGCCCGGAGGGCGGAGGGGATGTGGGTCACTTTGGGGGAGCGGAGGGGACAGTCCGGCACTTCGGGGGAGCGGAGCGGTCCGGAAGGGTCTCTGGGGAGCTGCGGCTCAGCCCTCTGTGCTTTTCTCTGTTAAACTCTTCCTGACTACTGTTCAGAGCTCTTCTTTTTTTCTCCACTTTAATTTCATACTATGTCCTCTCGAACCCAAAGATGTTTTATAAGCTTCAAAATACAATTTTTCTGTTTTGGTGGCTTTTTTTGTTTGGTTGGTTGGTTTTTTTGTTTTGTTTCGTTGTTTTGGTTTTTTCTAATGAAAAGCTTTTTTTCCACCATACTTCAAGCTCAGAGTGTTCTTCCTACTACTGAGGCTCAAACAGGTCTAAGCTACCTTCATGACAGATTAGATTTTAAACAATGTCTTTTACCCCTTTATGTGACTACGTAAGTATCTCCAAATATTTGTGTTTTGATATGTGACCAAGGAGAAATGCTGCAAAGTGATCCAAAAAAACCAGCACAACAATTTGGTCTCGAATTAGGCTAAAGCAACTCTGCCAAGGATCAAGTCTAGTTTTTGAGCAGTATGGTGGAAGATTTTTTGGCTTAAAAACTACACTCTGTACTTTGCTTGGATGGTTAAAATATGAGCTGGAGATTGATATTGCCTCAATCTATTCTGACCTTAATTTTATCAAGGAGAAGTTATGGCTTTTCTTTTTTCCAGAGGATGATTTAATGAATCTTCTGAATTTTTCTATCATGACTTTTTGTTAACTGACATTTGTGCTTTTACAGGTGACACGAAATCATTACAACAGAACTACTTCTGAATTAGAGCTCGATTTGAAATTTTATTTTTTAAATTGAAAAATTAACTTTCCCCTTTTAGTGTGGTGTAGGTAATAATTCTTTTTTAAATCTACAGGTAAAACACAAGTTCATCAGTGAAATTGCTGATGAACTTGTGACAATCATCAGCTTTAATCCTTGTAATCACTTTTAATCCTTGTAATCACTTTTAATTGCTGAAATTGCTGATGAACTTGTGACAGTCATCAGCTTTAATCCTTGCATCACTTTTGCTCATTGTAATTTGAAATACATATTTAAAGCAGTTTATTCTACAGGAGATGAATTTTTTCTGGAAAGATAAAATCAGCTTAAGCTTGGAAAGTCAGTTTAGTTGGAGAAAATATGAAAGCAGTGCTCTGTATTATAGAAAGCAAATGAAAGTATAATATTTTACAAAAGTTCTCATAACTAGGAAGCATAGTAAACACCAAAAGAAACATTTTTGGGGGGTGTATTTGTGTACTTAAAATCTATGTTTGAGAATGTTTAAAAGTAAAAACTAGTGCTTTCTGGTTTTTGAGTTTTTTCCCTAGCTGTCTCCTTTGCTTCTGCTTTTTAGAACCACAACATGTCTGAAATTAAGCCAAGGAAAAAAGGTATTTCTTCATCCAAGACCAGTGAAGGTTCACAGAAGGCTGAGAAACACAGTAATTATGGGAAGCTGGCAAGTCCCAGGAGCAGCAATAATCACAGTTCCTCTTGGATGGACTCAAGGACAAGTCTGAGTATCATTTCCCTTGCTGTTTGCCTGGTGGTGAGCTGGTAAGTAACTCTCTGAAGAGGATTTTAGTATTTTCTTTTCTATTCCATGGGCTGGATGATTTACACATTAGCAGAGTGCTCGGGCTAAATGTCTGTAAGAACTTGTTAGAGCCAGAAGGATCAAGGAAAGAGTAGCAGTGCTGACAAGCATGGAAACATGGGCGTGCAGTGAGTTACTGTAGAAGCTCCCTCTGTTATAACACGTTGAAGGTGCCTTGCTTATGAATTCTAAATACCTGACTTGGAGACTGCATCTGCCTGGAGAGTAGCTTAGTCTGACAGGAAGTGCTCATTTGGCAGGCAATAAATAATTCTGGACAGAAGACGTGAAATAGTTTTCTGTAAATAATTTGCTCAGCAGTGTAATAAACTGTTCATCAGGTGGAGTCTTTAAGTAAAGGTCAAATCCCTCAAGTAACAATTTGCTAGGAATCAGGTCCTGGAATACTTAATATATACTAATTAAGAAGTTATGCTTTCTGTGTATTTATTTGAAATTTGCAGGTTTCTATTTCAGCAGTCAGGTCAATTTGCTGATCTGGAAAGGAAGTACAATTTTTTACATCAAGAAGCTGAAAAAATCCTGGATGTGGGAAATAAAATAAACTTAATTTCTGAAAAGGTAATCATTAACATCTTAATTGGATGATCTTTCATGAACATTTGTCATTGTTAGCTTCATTGTTATTTTGTTAATTTAACTGACTGTTTTAAAGTAAGTTTTCAGAATGTGTTTTACTTGCCTATGAATAGGCCTTTTGAGACTATTTCATGTGACAAAGCATGTCAATCCATGCCATTGTTCCAGTATGTGAATACAGTGGTTGTAACTCAGTATTTATTTTTTAGAAACTAAACTGTTTTTAAGAACTTACATATATGCACGTTTCATTTTACCAGTCCTCTTTCATGTGCAATTCTAATGTACCTTGAAGAAAATTTACCAGCATTTTGATGCAGCAGACCTGTTCTAATGTGAATGCATAATAAAGTGATAGCTAAGAAAATACGATAGTAATGAAAAAATATTACCATGTGTGACATGATCAAGTAGAAATGCTGTGCTGGCTGCTGAATTATCCCAGGTACCTTACAGATAATGATGGTAGCACAGCATGGCTCATGCCAGTGATTTTGTTTCAGCACTGATCTCAGAATAATGTCATTTATACATGATGTAATTTGGATATTTATATACTATACTTCAGATTGCAAAATGTTCCATGGGATTTACTGTGTTTTGGACACAAAAAAAATCAAGCATGGGAAATATGCTATAGAAATTCAACAACAGACATACCTTTTTTTCTGTGACTTCTTCATGCTAGGTTAATCAATGATACTTTAAAAATGAAACATGGAAATGCACCATAGAGAAGCTTTGTAAAAATTACAGTGGTTTTTAAGGGACCTTATTATCTCTTAATCAATGGAAATGGTTTGCTGTTCTTACTTTTTAAAAGTAGACACAGACATTGTTTTGTGTTGTAAATGCAGCTTGAGTCTTCTGAAAGTATCCTGCAAGAAGCTGCCTCATCCATCTCTGTGATGACTGAGTTTGGGCAGGAAATCTCTTCTCTTCATAACACCATAAATGATATTCAGAACAATGAACAGACTCTATCTCTAAAGATGCAGAGCATTAATGAGAAGTTCCAAAATGTTACAAATTCCTGGAGAAGAAGCCTGGATGAAATGAACACAAATGCTAGTGGTTTAAAATCTGAAGCAAAGTTCATACATACAGAAGTTACTTCCAAAATTAATAAATTTGACCAAAGAATTAAATCCCTTTCAGAAAGAGTAAGAGATTTGGAAGACAGTACAGCCAGAAATATCAGGACACTAAAAAAGCAAGAAGATGATGAATTCTCTAGAGTTGAACAAAAGTTGAACTTGGATGCAAAGTCAGTTGAAAAGCTAGAAGAAGAACAGAATAGTCTGGTAGCCAAGGACTCAGACCTGAACCAGAAACTTGCAAACTATGAACCTAAAATTGAGGAGTGCAAGACCCATTTGCCAACAATTGAAAATGCTATTCACTCTATTCTTAGGTTGTCAAGTGACTTGCTTGGTATTGAGAATAAGATAGAGGACTTGAAGACACAGCTGTACGCTGTGGAGAGTGACATGCTGAAAACCGTTTCCGATACAGTGGTGATGCAGAAGGCTCTTGAAGGCCTGCAGTCCAATGGCAGCTTGTTCAAAGTGCAGCACAAACTAGCTCTGCCAGAAATGGGGCCTCACTTAGCAGTACCTTCAAAAACAGAAGTAACTTTAGAAAGCTTCAGCTTAGAAAATGACCAGGATGGGGATAACTGAATTTGGACTTGGGTTTTTCATTGATGAAAAAGCACTTTTTTATAAATGATGTGATTTAAACGTATGTGAAGGATAGCTGAGGTATTGTCATTGATCTAAAGAGACATTGGAACAGCCTGAAAGGTTGAGAAAGAGGCTGGAGAGCAAGAGAGTAATACTTTGTTTAACAAGGAAAGGAAAATTTTCTTAAATTAAGGATTATTTTAATCTTATTTATTAAAAGATCTTTTTATTTAAAATAGCTTGAAGCAAAGTATTTAGATTTAAGGGAAAAAAGTTCGTATTTTTAGTTTGTATTTAGTTTTCACTACTTAGTTTCTTTTGTTGTTATTTTGTGTATTATTTTCCATAGACTTGTAACACAGTGAACAATTAATCACTTATTTCTGAGCAGAGATAGCTGTATCTTGCTTTTAAAGTACTGTACACCATAATGGTTTCCTGCTGCAGGAAAGGACTGAGTACATTTTCAACAGCTGAAGCTTAGATACAACACCCTTAGAGAAAACATTAGTAAAGTACCCCCTACTGCGAACCTTGTATTGTTCTGGTATCTATAAACAGCTGGTATTTACACAGCAGCTGGTTTGTTTTTACTTTTTTTTTTTTNGGTGCTTTAGAAACAAATTTTAATCTTTTCTTCTGCAGGATGTTCTTTGTTAGGCATTACATGATACATTACCTTGCATTTGAAAAGGAAAGAAAAATGTTAACAATGTCACTGACATTGTTTCCCAAAGTTTGCTGAACCAAGAGCTGAAAAAGTAATTAACAGTAAAGTAATTAAAATAGAAGTAATTAAAAGTAAATTAGTGGAGTTATGTGTTTGGGAGCAGGGAATATCCAGTTTATCCATACACCTACTTACACATGATATAGTGCTACCTAATAGGCCTGATAGCTGTTCATTGAAATTTGGATCTCAGGGACAACACAAATTGTCTTGATAATTCTGTATTTCTCAGGAAAGGAGACTGTTTAGTAGAACAGTATGAACACACATTTATAACTTAATCAGACCCAATTTGAGTTAGTCTGGGCTTGTACATTCATATCTCTAGAACTCCACTGAAATCTTCACTAGACAGGTAACACTGCTCATTCAAGAGACTATGAAAGTAGTGTTTCTCAATGCTATATAGCTATGTTGGTTTCATATAATTATTGCTTATGTATAAATTTCAGTTTACAGTGATACTCAAAATAAATATATATTGTAGTGAATTTCCCTGTCCTGGTACATCATCTAATTCAGCATAAACTGCTCCTCCAGAAAGGGTACAGAGTAAATACTTCAGTGTTCCATGTCCTATTAGGAAAAAACTATTATATAAATAAATGTTTTTTAAATACTTTTCACAAGTGTGTTCTAGTGTTTCTACTTCGTATCATTTTGAGGCAGGTGCTGAGAGTGCCAGTGATATGACCTCTAACCCAAAATCTTTCATCAACTTCAGCCCTACTTAAAGCTGAATGTACAGGAGATTCAACATGAAATCCTCATCCTTGGAGGGCATTAAGTAGAAAACAAGCACAACTTTCCACAACCTAAATTTTGCTCTTTTGCTTTTGAGCAAACAGTTCTGAGCTATTGAGGAACAACTAGCACTAATGAAGAGTTAAAATATTTGTTTCTATGGTGATATTTTTACTATTAGTGTCCAGAAAAGGATTCATATGAAACTAATTCTAGCCTCTTAGAATGTATTTCAGTTTGCCTGTTTGGTGTTTTTTCTCTCCAAGTTCTACCCTGACTTATTGGGAATTGAGTGGGATAGTATCAGTCAGATAATTTTTTCTCTCAAATTTGAAAACCAAGAACCAATCATAAGAAAATAAATGTAAAAGAGTGAACTAGCAAATCAAGACAAAACCCCAGCTGTAGCATGAGTTTTCCTTCACTAAAATAGCTTTCATGGAGACTTAAAAATTCCTATATATGGAAGAAGATTCCATTTGATGACTTGTGTTTTCAGATGTCACCTTGGAAAGTCATATAGCACCTTCTTGTAATTTTTTGTTGTAATAGAAGAATTATTAACATGTATTATATATACTGACAGGAAAAAAAAATCTGGTTGTGTTGTTACAGAAGTTGATTTCCTAGACAGGGTTTGCATTCAAATTGAATGTCAGAATAGTAAGATATTTCATTAAAGTATAGCTTGAATTTTGACACTGAATTGTTAAGCTAGAAATATTTTTGTATTCCTCTAGTGTGAAAAGACTTGGAACTTAATGAAACAGCTGGAAGATCTTCAAATAATTTCTCACATTAAAAATCTGCAGGAAGACATTTATACAATGAAAACATGGTCCAGCAGCATAATTAAAAAACAAGAAGAATTGGAGAAGAATTTAACAAGCCTTTTTCATGCAGTTTCAAGCGCTGAACAGAACGCAGCTTCTGTAGCAAAAAACGTAACATTGACAATTGTGACAGTAAAAACTGACATAAGGCGCATTTCAGGCCTGGTCTCGGAAATGACTGCACTGACAGAGTCCTTGCAAACGCTAGAAGATAAAGTAGAAAAAGGTGAAAAGGCAACAGTAAAAAATATAGGTGACCTCCTTACCAGTAGCATCGACCGAAGTACAAAAATACAAAGCCTGGCATCCAGTAACGCAAGAAAAATTGAGCAAATTAAGACAGCACTGTCTGAGTTAAGGAGTGATTTTAATAAGCATTCCAATAGACTTTTGAATCTTGAAGGTGACAGAGCAAAAGTTCTGAAGACAGTTACATTTGCAAACGATTTAAAACCTAAGATGTACAAAGTTAAAAAGGAGTTTGCCATCTTGGAGCCCTTAATAAATGACCTAACACTGAGAATAGGAAGATTAGTGGAGGAGGTGTTACAACGGGAGAAGGAAATTACTTTACTGAATGAGAAATTGGCCAATCTAACAAGAGTTCAAACTGAGATCAAGGATGTGAAAGATGAAATAAGCAAGATTTCAGACATTAATTGATCACTGAAAGGCCACTGCCTACAGAATCGTGTTTGAGGGGTGTTAAGTCCCATCATGTGTAGTATTGAGAAGACAGACAGTGTTTAAAAGCTTCATATAGCAGCACACCTAAACCTGAAATTTGTCCTATTCCTATGAACAGGACAGGAAAAAGTCAATCCTTTTTGCAAGGGAGAAATAATAATGTGAACAAAAAACGTACCTCTCTGCATGTATTTGTCTTCCTCAAGAATGACAGATGCTATATTTAATAAATTGCTTGTTTTGTACAATAAAGCAGTGTTAAAGTATAAAATTATGTTCTTAGCTTTAGAGTTTGCTTTCATTAAGAAAGCAGGACCCAAGAATGACAGATGTCCAGTCCCAGTTTCCTGCTGCAAAGGAAGGAATAGAATTGTGGTTTCCAGCTAAACAAGACATAGTCAAACAGCAGTAGCACTTTGTCTCTATTCACTCTATGATTTTTCAATAAACTACTTTCTTTTTTAAATAATATTCAACAAGTGAAGCAGGAAATGCTCAGGAATATTGCTGATGCTTTCAAAAAATTTGTCACACATTTAGATGGAATAATTTGTGTAAGGCTTTGTGTGAGGCTTTATAATTGTAAATCAAAATTACTGTGTAGCACTGTTCTGTCTTCAAAACACAGAACACTCTATAGGGACAGTGCTCTCTGAAAGACCTACTAATGCTGCTGATGGCTTTATCCTCGTGTCACAATGTCTGCTCAGGAATCCTAACAGTGTTAGTCATTCATTATTTCTTAGTCTGTAAAATACTACAGTGAGCAGCAGAATTAGCAAAGAGAAGCTACTTATATCCCAAAAGGCTACTGCTATGAACTACTGGGACTGTTTAGGTGCTGAAGAACAAATTTGAGACATTTGAAAATGAAGTAGGCACTAACAACATGGTGGGAATGGTTTCAGCAGAGGAAGGTGGGGGAGAGAAGTGCATTAAATAGGAATAAAAGTTGCTATAAATATCAATTAGAAGTGATACAGCAACTCAGAAAATCCCTGTAAATGAAATTATATCAAGAAGTCTAAGTGTATAGTAAGGCCTTTATAACTTTTCAGTTGGCCATATCTGAACATCTTGCAACTTGATTGTATGGAAGATACAAGCATTCCTCTCCCTCACTATTATCATCCTCATTCAGCATTCCATGTCTTTTGGTCTGCTTCATGTTGCTGATCTGTACCTCCTTTGCTTTATTTGCCCACAGTCAACCTTCAATACTTTGTTAAAAGTTTTCCTCTCTTTGTTATAGTTCCATTCCTATCTCCCCCTTTCCAGTCCACCTGACAGATGGCAAGTCCACCGTGTACAAGAATAAACTTGTCAAAAGACAAGCTTTCCTAGAAGCATCCACAGATACTCTACCAACCCCTGTCCCTTTGCTCTTCCACACAGTTCTTAAGTGAGTTCCTGAAAACAGCCAAATTGCATTTGAAGGAGGCAGCAAAATTAAAGAACAGCCATGGTAAAGCATGCATTGCCTATCACACCTGAAGCAATGTACATGCACATGCACATGCACCTTAGGAGTTTGAGGGTTACATAATAAATACATTGTGGATTAAAGGCATCACAGGCTACAGTAATTTTATTCACTTTGCTTTCAATTTTATGAATGCATCATTTGTGGTCAGTAGCCAGTAAGAATCTGGAGAAGCAGAACTAGAGAACTGGTTCAACATCTACACAAGTGATGTGGAAAATACATTCCAGCTGCACAGTTAAACTGAGCAGCCTTGACACAGCAGAAGTCTGTCTGTATGAAGAATGCACTCACTCCTTGGAACAGTAACCAGAAAACAAGCCAGGATAAACAACTGTGGATTTCACTTTCAACCTCCAAATTCTAGAACACATCTCCCACTGAAAAGCTGAGTGTACAGTCCTGTGCGTGGTCTCCAAGGGAAGTCAAGCATGCAAAAAATGTTACAGGACCATTCATTTCCCTCTCCCTTTAGATGTATGCAGACTTCCTACCCTTACTTCCCACAATAATCCCCTCAGAAACTTTTCTTGCTGCAAGCAAGACACAAAAATTAAGTCACAAAGGTAAAGTTTACTTGGAAAAAATATTTTAGAATAATCTATATCTAAAGTTCTCACACTACTGTACTGACCTCAGTAGTAAAGCGAAATTTGGAAATTCTCCCATAAACCACACAGGTACTACAAATCTCTATTTGCTCTTCAGGCACACATCTCCACTGTACTAAAAAATTGAAGTTTTATAGTAGCTTTATAATTAGACTGCTCTAAGCAGAGAGGCAGAGAGCTCTTTCTACAGTGGAAAAGGTGAGGAGAGAGTGAAGTATTTTTTAAAGCAGCAGGGTAACCTTGCCTCCTTGTTTTAGTACTCTCAGTGGTGGGGAGAGTATCAGCTCAGTGAAACTACAATCCCTTAGTTCATTTCTAGCGTCATACTCTGCGATTTTATCAAATGATTGAGAGATTCAGGTAATAATGAAAATTACAGCTATGCTACTTAAAATGGATCATCCCATTGAGCCAAACCTGTAGTGACATTCAGGCCATCTTTGCTTTTAATTTAGCTTTCAGGTACAAAATTGGCCAATTAATATACTTGTCAGCAACTTGAAAGAAACAACCCAAAAGCCAGCAACATCATTAAGTGATCAATGATGAAAAATTACATGAGCAAAGTAATTCCAAAAGAATAAAATCTACTTTTAGACACAAGAATGTCTGCTCAGCCAAGAATTTCCTGCTAGCAGTATCTTCTTCCCCAGCACTGAGTTACAAAAATTGTACTCTGTAACAAGGCCATGCAGCTATTAAGCTCATCTACCCAAGGTACTCGTATTTGCTATAAAAAAGCAGAATGTTTATTGTTTTCACTGTGAACTACATAGTTTCTATGTAGAAATGTAAATGAGTTACAACTATTTGTATCATTACAGCCCATTTTAAAATGATATGCAACAGACATTTCCGCGAGTATCAGTAAGTGTCAGCACATTTCATCTGTAGTACAACCTGATACAAACACCGTGTGCAAATGCAGTTGTTACTCCAAATTTATATATATGGTATGCTTTAAACCAGAAAGCTCATCTCAGCTCCAAAACCAACAAGAAAGTATGTTTTCTCCTTCATAAAATATACACAAGCAGCATATACATAATCCATGTTTTACAGAGCACTTTGGGGTTTAGTGATGGGTCTGGAGTTACTGAAGTTCAAAATGGGGTACCCCTTTTTGATACAGGATTTCCCCTGCAATGGAAATCATCAAAAGCACCACTGCTCCATCTCAACCTTCAGAAAATGTACCGGGCATTAAGCACAAAGCAGTTATCAATGACAAAGTTAACCTTTTAAATGCATTTTAATACTACATTTTTCCCAATAAAGCTTATTTTAAATACCAGCAGGCGACCCTTTAAGTAACACCCGTTCCTAACAAGCATCTGAACAATCCTATGGCTGAATATCAATGAAGCTGGCAGCTGCAAGTCAATCCTCTCCCCCTCTTGGGCTTTCCACTGAAACACAACACTGCAAGGAGCACTAAGTGTATTTTCCCTTTCTCAGTTACAGAAGAGGAACTGCTGCTGCTCCTCTTATCCCAGATCTACCTTGATAAAATTATCTGAGCATCTTTAAAAGACAGTTTCAGGTCTACCAGTGAGCAATGAGAAAATGGACTTAAGATTCTCTTATTACTGTATGCATTTGTAACAACTGTGCAACGTTGACTCAATCCTAGAGAAAAATTGTGCAATTTTGCTCCACATACAGAATGAGAGTCTTGAGAAATTTAGCTCAGCACTAGATTGCTTGACAGACTACCTCACTACATGAGCCAAGCTTGTCTCACTCTTCTGCCAGCCTTAAAATTTGACAGTTCCTCACTTTCCCCAAGATTAGAAGGAACTTTCAGCAATCAAAAATCTACTGAGTTAAAACATGCCTCTAAAGAAACTGATATCCAGTACATGAAAGTGAGTTTTGCCTAGCAAGCTGCACCATACACACAACTTCAAAAGGTGATTTAACATCAACAGTCTTGATACAAGATCAAGCCATAGTAAAGACTTTGCTGCATAATGCAGGCAGATACCAGCTACTCTAAGAATGCCTTTATTACCATCATGGTGACAGGGAAATGGTGTAGTTCTAGCTTTTATTCTGCATTCTGAAAGGCAACAATTCAAAATAAGGCCCAGCTTTCTTGTTTAGCAGAATCAGTCAAAACTTTGGAAGTTGGAGGATTTTCCATGGGAGTGAGAAGCTCAATGCTACAATAGCAGGCACATCCAGCAAGATGCAGCAGTCAATACATTTATGATATGCCAATAGCACCTGCCTGATTTGTCCTTTTGGCTCTGAAGGAGCCAAGTAAAGAGGAAGAAGCAGTGTAACATAAGTGAGTGCCAAGCTAAGTTCAGTGTCAACAGCTCACATGCTGTAAGGCAGCCTATCCATAGTATTGCAAAAAAAACCCCACACCAGCTCCAGCTCTACTTAGTGAGCAAAGTAGTACTGGATAGGCCATAGTGTACCAACTGTAGGTTATTGAATGGGTGAAATGCAGAAGGCAGCATGATCATCCTTCACTAAAAGACTTGAGAAAAAAATTTAAAAACAAATACCTTAACATTACCTCAACTGTCTCCTCTTGTGCGCTGAGCATGTATTTCTTCACATCAAGGTCCAAAAAACCTGGTATGGCTCCTTGTGCTGCAGAAATACATGGTTCAACTATAGTCCAGTATTAAACTAATTCAGAAAAAAATAACTGAAATAAAAAACAGCTGTAGCAAATGTAGGGAAAAGCTGGCAAGGTTTTTAAACTCTAGATAGAATAAAAGACAAACCACTTTTATTTTATTATAAAGCTGAAGTACGCCATTAGTAATCAAATCTATTTGAAAACCTTTATTAACATCAGCTTTTCTCTAGTTAAGAGGTAGCAACTACTGTTTAATTCCACAGGACAATCAGAAGGGCCAAGTTCTTTGGTGTGGTTCAAAGCCAACAGAAGCAGAAATTAGTCAAGTAAGTTAATTTAAATTGGGATGACCATCCCAAGGCAGAAACAGTTCTAGTATGCATAAGGTTCCTTCCATCTCTGTGGGGAACACTGATATGACTAGAATGCCCAATCAGACTCCAGTCTCATCTCAGCCATTCAGGAGTTCAGCTGTTCCACAGTAACAACTTATTACAGGCAAACGATCAGTGGGCTCAAAGTGCAAGGACAGGTTCTTGGCACTTCTCTGGAAACAGTGAAAGCCTAATTTTAAGTGGAAGAGTAACATTTCTCTAGTTTCTAGTGTGGAATGAGATTTTTTTTTAAAATTTTTTTGGGGGGAAAGGGGGAAGCCAGGAGAGTATTTGAGGTATTTGCTACTATGAAATGAAGCTTACATATGCAGTAGTAAACAGACACTAAGCATTCTGTTTCTCATTTATTTCAGGCAATGACAGTGGTAAAATTTAAGCCCTCATCTGAGATGAGGGCACAACCAATAATGACATTGTATAGAGTTTGTCTTCTACATAGTCAAATATATAAAAGTTTCATGAAACTCATCACTGGGTCAGCCAGCAGTCAGTCCATGAGTTGTCTATTCAGTTAGACCAAGCTTCTTCTTCAGAGATTCTGGCATTTCAGGTGGAGGTGGGCGAGGAAGTCTGAAATAAACCTTGACAGAATCGTAGATGAACCACTGTAGTGCAGTCAGGGTACCAATCATAATGATACGAGCAAACAGACCTTTCCATACACCTGGAGAGCAAACCATACAGCATGAGCAACATAAAATGGCAGGAAAAAAAGAAACCTTCCCAAAACACCAGAAACACTTGATCCAAAATACATCAAAGAAATAATGTACCTTTGAATCCAAGCCTCATAAGAACCTGTGAAGCTGAGCTGCCCTTTTCTTTGTTCAACACAGACACCACAGAGTCAGCAGGATGGGAAACAATTGCACAGAACACACCAGCTGAAAGAATAATTTGACATTAGTTCTGTGGTATTTTAGCTGTACCACTACTGTGTACACTAAGTATAACCAGCTGAAACTTCTGAACAGAAGAAAACAACCAGGAAACTTCTGAATCTTTGGGTACTGAAAATCCCCCTTCCATCCAAAGATTCCCAAGATTGAAAAAGATGCAAGTTTTCACTTAAATCAGCTGCAGTTTTCAAATCTGGCCATTAATACTGGTAACATATAAGAGCAGTTAAGAGTAGTGTCCTATTACAGACTGACTACAGTTATTTCCCCTGCACATTTTCAAGTTGCAAGTAAGTTCTCCTATGTTAGTGACATCTGTTTAATACTCTGAAAAGCAGGTCTCTAGATTTGCAGTAATCCATTAATGAAGTGTAGAACTTAAAGATTCCTTACCAATATAGCCTGCGACAAATGTGACTACCAGCTGTTCTCCTTTTGTACATTCATTTCGTGGCTTGGGAACAACGTACTTGTAGAGAGCTTCAACAGTACGTTCAAAGCAGGCAAATTTCATCATTGTGTATGGAATCTGTCTCATCCATAGTGGAGCAACACCCTTATAGAAACTTAATCAGAGAAGAGAATCTCAGTTTCATTTTCTTCAGTATTTAAAGTATATTTCTAACCTGAAATAAATTAGCTTATATATTGCTGCTACACAACTTCTATATACTGACCCTGTAAGGCTGTCCACACCTACAGAAATCTGAGGTTTATTTATTCCCGTATCAATTCCTACCTTCAAACAGCAACACAAATACAATCTTCCTCATCCCCAGACTACACAGCAGTTTTAGTCACTTTTCAGACTACAATGCACTGCAGCAACTGATACTACCGGTGTAGTGAGGCTAATGTCTGCATACCAGCAAAGTCCTGATAGTGAGACATGACCTGTACATCTACAGCCACTTCTATCAGAACAGAAAGCTAACATGCAGTTATATTACTCTCACATGCCAATGACTCAAGCATCTTTGACTGTACAACCAGAAAGTTGCTGAGTATCTCTGACTGGAACTGCTAGAAACTGAAGTTATCCAGCAGAACTCAGCACAAAGATACTCACAAAGATGGATCTAAGGAGCATGTGGAATTAGCAGGCAGATTACCACAGATTACCTGAAGTATGGTAAATTCATATCTTGAAATACAAAGACCAAAAAGTATGACAAAATAAATTACAAAACAAAACAAAATATACATAATATACAAATATAATAAACATAATATACAAAACAAAAGAATTAGTTATAGCACCAGTTCTTCATTAAGCAAATGTACTGAAAATCAAGAACTTCAATTAAAATGAAGGGATGCTTACGCCCAGATGCCTTCCTCTGCAAACATTTTGGGTAAAGCCTGCCGTAGAGTGTTCGCATAGCCAGGCTGTGTCTGAATACGAACTTTAGCAGCTTCCATTGGAGCCAGAGCAATGTCAGCAAAAAACTCCGCACTGGCAGATGCAGCTAAATATAGCGAAGTACGCCACAAATAGGCATTTTCCTGAAAGGAATTTAAACACACATTTTTATTAATGAATCATGCTTTTGTGATTACTCCTTATCACTAATACTATTATGCTGCAGACATATAGCTTTACATAAAACATGTAAGGTTTACCTCTCCCAGCATGTTGCCATACAGGATTTTGAAAACTTCATAGAAACCAAATTTACAAAGCCCTTGCATGGAATAGCCAATAAAGGTTGGGGCCCATCCCTTAGCCAAGCCACGAACACCATCTTCATTGATTGTCACTGAAAATCCATTGAAGATGCTCTTGTATTTTTGTGGATCAACCTAAAAGAAATAGACAGTTAAATGCTTGATACAGCTCACTGTTTTCCTTCTCACACCCCCATCCAAAATTTTTAATTTTTCTATTCCTCAGACAGCCAGCTTCCTGTAATTCCCTGGACAGATGACGTAGGCACCACAAAGTTACACTAATGTAACCATAATGGTTACTTGCTAGTCTCAAACCCTGACTTATTTTAACAGCCATTATGTTCCTCAATACTCAGAAACCACCAAATTTAATTTTGTTTCACTTTAATTCTCCAAATTAACAATGCAACTGTAATGAAAAGATTTACTGAAATCACTGTTCTAAACACTGACAGTGGTATACTGGTGCAATTATGTATAAATCAGATTTTTAAAAAATGTAATGGGTCCTGTCAGCAATCTCATCTACTTTACACACTGCCTATGTACACTCAAGCATTGCCAGAAACTCATCCGAGAAGGTTTCTCCTGTTGCGATCTTTCCACGTAGTCAGACGAAGACGGATGGAGCAAAGCAGATCAAAGAGTACTCAAAACCTTCCACATTTGTACTCTGAATTGGCAATAAGGGTTACACACAAATTGTTTTCTGCCCATAAAATTTTGAGTGAGATTTTATTGACTTGTCAGAAATGTCATACAGACTGACTTAAATAATTTTGTTTCGGGTGAAAGGAAGTAATTCAGCAGAGACTTTTCAACAGGTATTATGTCACATCCCACTGTTACTTTTCATATTTGACATCATCCCACAGTTCCTCAGAGGATAAAAATGAATATATCAAACTGGATGCCCACCAAAGCATTCAGAAAGAGCTATGGGACATGCATGCCAACCTGCACTGACTGGTATTTTGTCTTGCAGTCTAGGAACAACATACTTGAGATCTAGTTCACCTAAATATCAGTTTTAGAAAGAGACATAATTTTAGAAAATCGGATATTTAATCAGGCACTGTAAAATCAGACTATGTTCAAGTCAGAACCATGATTAGTTATTAAGTGTGTAACAGGTGTCCTGGTTTTAGTTAAACCATGGCAAAGGTGACCTCTTCTTAAAAAGACATGAGAGGGCAGGCAACAGGTTTCTTCCCGGAGAACTTAGGAAGGATTAGTAACATGCTCTTTACTGGATCTGTAAAGAGATAAATGCTGACAGGTTTTACAAGATCACACTGGAATCCACATGGAACTACCCTCCTGAACCTCCCTCTAAGTGCTGGAGAGGGAAGGAGAAGTACCACCACCCTTATCACATAATAAACCAGAACTGGTAGCCCATGTTGGATGTGTTACAGATTTCTTAGTTTGAGACCAGAATTTCAGGTGCCCTCAAGAATGTGAAAAAGTCTCTCTGGTAAATGTTGTTAAACGAAGGCCTTTCAGAAGAACATAGTTTTGAAGAATAGCTTGGGCATATTCCTAGCATGAGAATTAGGTCTGACTAATTCATAGTTCCCTCCTAATTTCAGGAGTTCTGTAATTACAAAATGGCCATTTTTATAATCAGTGTCAGCCTATGCAACAGGGAACTCATTACCTACTGTATTTCCAGAAATTTACAAGAGTGTGTTAATTTACTTCATTCTTGCAGATTTGACTAAATAAATCCATTTGTATGTTTTCATCCACAGCTGTTCACAAAATGATTTTTACATGTTGTAAGTGCAATGCAACGATGCTCCTTTCAGATTAATCGAAAACCGCTACAAGGAAAACAGTTGCAAGCATCGATGGCCTTCATGATACCAAATCCAGTTTTAGCCACTCTGCTCAAAGTGGCATCATTAGAAAATATCCAATCCATAAGCCATGCATTGATATCCACAGTGTTAATGGATCAAATTACACATGCATGTCACTCCAGGCTAAAAAACACAGATCCAAAAGATACTATTTCCTTACTCCAAAAGCACTGGAATAGTGCTGGACAGACAACCAGCCAGCAGAGTTAACATTGTGGTGGGTGTCTTTTAGCAAATATAGTCAGTTAAACATGCCTTAAATGCTGTCAAAAATAATGCGTCCAGATTATCCGTAATACCTTTACTTCTCTTTAAAGTGGTATTTTGCTAGTCTTACAGCAGTAGATTTGATAAAGCAGCATTCAAGTTTACTTGTTTCTTCTCATCCACAAAAGACTGCATCCCTACTGCTAAGTCATTAAATGCTGGCTAGACAGAAAACAGAAGTTTAAGAAATGTTTAAGTTTATACAAACCTGCATACGACATTTCACTAAATCCAGAGGTACAACACCAGTGTGTGTCAGGCCACAACTTAGGACCCCACCAACGCCACAGAGAGCATAAAACTTGAGCGAGCCATATTCACAACTGTATTCTGCAGCAAAAAATAAAGACACACCATGCTTTTATATAAACTCCATGCACTGTTGGACAGCCATGTCCAGGATATAGTTTATGCCTCCAGTTCATTAGTAATTAAATATACCACACTAAACATGCTCTGTCATCACATACCAACATGCAGAACAAACCTGCATTCTGCATTTAACCAGGTCTAGAGGAACCAGTGCCGTATGTGTTGTTCCACAGCTAATAATCCCACCAAGGCCACAAAGCACAAAGAATCTGTTTGAGCCATAGGCACAGCTGTATTCTAGTTAATTGGAAAAAATTACATATAAATGATCAATCATAAATGGTAACAATGATCACAAAAGAAACAAAATTAAGTGCTACTTTCTCAAAAGTATTAAACCAAAATAATTTCCCATGCTGTATCATTTGAATATAGCACTATAATGAAAAAATATTCTTTTGCTTTAAATTAAAATATTTTGGACTGACAAGATTTGATTCTAAGCCCTCCAAATTGAATTTGTTCCTTTACATAAGCAAAGGAAGAAACACTTAAGTTTTAGCCCACAGCACACTAAAACCATAGAAGCTAATCCCAGAAGTTACCAGCAGAAACTATAACTCAAATTTGCAATGTCCAACAATTTCTTATATCCCAGAAATAAGAAGAATAGTACTCCTCTAGTACTTAAAAGCTTCTTTTGTTAAATGTTCTATGCCAGTTTAACTTCTGTATTGAAGTAGAGACTATAAAAAACTACAATATCTGTGTTGGAGATATGCAGATATATTTTCAGTTATTTCTCAGATTATTTACACAGATTTTTTGTGTTGTCTTTCAAATACAGAATCTCAAATGGCTACAGCTTGTTTAATGAAACTGCAGATTGCTATTTATTGTCTAATTGAATGCTCATACACAAGGTTCATTAAAGAATCTTTCAGGCCACATTCAATCAAGAGACACTTCATATGCACCGTTCTGTATAGTGTATATACTCTGTATAAAACCACCCAATCTTAAAACAACTTATTAATTTGCACATATTCCTATACAGCAAAGTTACTGAGCTGAAAAAAAATCCATTTTTTTCTTTCATTTTTGAAGAAGCTACAGAGGCTATGAGTGAGTGCAAACAAGAAACTCAAACTTACAATAAACAGTAAAAAATAAGCACAAAATAGCAGCACAGTTCTGCTACTGTGCTCAACATTTTAAAAATATAAATAAAAGCAAAATTAATATATTGAATAAGCATATAGAAAATTATACACTATGTAAAAATATTCTCCAAAATAGAAAGACAATCATTTGCTACTAAATCTACTGCTGTCACTGCAGTAAAATGGAATAGACATTTAAGTGTTACAACTTAGTAAGAACTATCTCCAAGAAACACTAATGAAAACTAAAAGACAGCAAAAGCCTATTTTATGCAGAGCTTCTCTGCCATCCTTCTGAATGTTCTGAATTCCTTTTTGAACATCAACAGAATCTGACGATGTTCAACAGCACCACCAGAGCAGCAGATAACACTAGCAGGCTTATCCAGCTCATAACTTTGCTAAAGTAACTTTTAAAGGAACTCCTTCCCACAAATGCTCCAGATTTCACATTACATTTTATAAAAAATATGTTTTTCTTCATTTAAAACAATAAATATCAAACCACAGATGCCATAGTGAACTTAAGTTAAAAGCTAGAAACCGGTTATCAGAATAACTTATTTTTGATTGAGACACTGCTAAAGACTGTAAATATGCTGGTCTGGGACTTACACATAGCTCCAAAATAGCTTGGCTAGCAGATTTGCAGACAGCAGAAACAGTCTGTTTATAACTTTCTAGAATGGCTGGTTAAACACACACGGATCAGGCAGGTGTAATCAGAGAACAGACTCTAGGCCTGTTCGGGGCAGCTCTGTCTAGCTGTGTCTTTGGCCAACAGCACCACAGCCCTGCAGCAGCCACCGTGCTGCCCAGATCTCAGAACTGTTTGTTCACACTGTCCTTTCCACAGTAATTTAGAAGTCATACTGCTCAAATAACAGGGACAGACCTTTATAGTAGCCACAGAAAAGTAGAGTTTTATGTATGTTCTGTATTACAGTGCTATTCAGACCAACCTGTCTGCCTGGTGTTCGAGTACAGCAATTAAGAAAGCCAGTATCAATTAGGCTTGAGCTCTCAAGAGGTGCCTAGGTTTGTAGTGGAACAGTAGCATTAGGAAAATAAAGCCACAGATGATCTTGGACTTTCTATTTCAGAAGTAGAGTCAAATTTTCTAAAAGCCGTAACTTGAGAAAAGAACCACCTTAACATGCAGCATGCAGGACAAGAAAGTAATTCTAACATACCCAAACACTGATTTCAGACAAACACCCTTAAGGTACACAAATTATACATACGGCATAGAAATATATCTACTCTGTTGAGACAGCTACATTGTAACCGTTTCATATCTCTTGCTTCCAATGTGACACATTAACAAGGACAAATTCCATGAGCCGGTCATAAAATACTTGGTCTCTGAGCTCCGTTGTGGTTGATGCCCTGAGCTGATCTCAGAAGGTCATGTGATTTGTACTGACTTGGTGTGACCTTGTGCAAGTTCAGCCATCTTCTGCAATGTGTTACATTCTCAACACAAAAGCCAGAGAACCATCTGGTACATGAAATAATGAACTCAGCAGAAAAGATTATAAAGACTGAAAAACTTTGGCCACCTTTGACCACAACTACCAACAAACAGGATGAAGATTAAGCATAATGCTTCAAAGAAAGAAGTACATCTACTGAATATATTTAGCATACCAAAGAGTGATTTAGGGCTTTAGTTAGCTGGCAGCAGGATTACTACACTGAAAGCCATAAATAATTTATTGAAAACTTTGTAAAACCTATCTTGTCTCTCATGTATTATATGAATGTTCATGCAAGTCCACTAAAATCCTTCAAGAATCACAGCACTTCAGAAGAGGTAGCCTGCTGAAAGTAATTATTACTTTTTTTAAAAGTAAAACCAGAGAGACACTGTTAAGTTATTGACAGCTTAAAAGAATTAGAATTTTAATATCTACCTCTACTACTGTGCATTCCTTCAGATGGACCTCAACAGGCTGGAGACGCGTGCAGAGAGGAACTGAATTAAGTTCAAGAAGAGCAAATGTGTAGGGTCACATTTCCTCAAATGAGAGGAACAGCCCCATGGACCAGCACAGGCTGGGGGCCACCCTGCTGGAAAGCAGCTCTGCAGGGGAGCTGGGGGTCCTGCTGGACAGCCAAGCTGTCCATGAGCCAGCACAGTGTGTGTCCGTGTGGCCAAGAAGGCCACTCCAGCAGGGTATCCTGTAATGCATTAAGAAGAGCACTGCCAGCAGCTCGAGGCTGATCCTGTCCCTTTACTCAGCCCTAGTGAATCTACATTTGGAGTGCTGTGCCCAGTCCTGGGCCCCTCAGTATGAGACAGACATGGAGCTCCTGGAGCAGGCCCAGGAGAAGGCTGCAAAGATGATGAGGAGACTGGAACACCTCATTTATGAAGAAAGGCTGAAGGAGCTGGTTCTGTTAAGCCTCAAGAAAGGATGACTGAAAGCGGACCTAATCACTGTAACTATTGTTGGGATTGGGTCAAGAGGATGGATCCAGGCTCTGCTCAGTGGTGCCAAGCAACAGGACAAGAGGCAATGGGCAGAAACTGATGCACAGGAAGTTCTATCTGAGTATAAGGAAGAGCTTCTTTACTGTAGTGACCATGCACTGAAACAGACTGCACAAAGAGGCTGTGGAGTCTCCCTGCCTGGAGATATTCAAGAATCTGGACACAATCCTGTGCAATCTGCTCTAGGATGACCGTGCTTCAGCAGGGAAGTTGGACCTGTAACGATGATGACGATGACTCACCGTGGTCCTTTCCACCCTTATCCATTCTTTGATACTGCAAGTATCATCAAGGTCTGACCTTGAGAAGTCAACAAATTAACTGGGAAGCATACGGGAAGCACTTGTACTCGACTTTCAAGTGCATCCCTGTATCTTAAATAGCAAGTTATCTGGTGTACATCCCACAACTAGTAAAAAGAAAAAAAGAACTAATTAAGAACAGCAGCAAGCACCCCTAATACATCTAGATGATCAAGTGCCCAGCAATGAATAAACAGGTGAAAAAAATAAAAGAAAAAAGAAAACAGATGGGAGAGAGAGTCTTTCGATTCAGTCACTGCTCTTCTTCACCGACGAAAGAAGTACAGGCCTACAACCTCAGTGCCCGAGGCTGCAGGCCATGCAGAGTCAGAAAAAACGCTCTCTGCTCCCCAAGACAGAACCTACGGGGGTCTCTGTGATTACTCTGCACTAGAACCTTCCGGTGTCCTTTCCCGGCAAGCCCGGATCCCTCCTGCTCCTCAGCACACGCCGCCGGGAGAGCGGAAGCACTGCCAGCGCCTCCCCCGCCCGTGCCCTTCCTCGTCCTCCAAGCGGGCGCCTCCAAGCAGGCCCAGCGCCGGCCCCTCCCGGCCCGGCCGAGCCCCGCCGAGCGCTGACATTCCCTGCGCCGCCCTGGCGGGCACAGGCCCGCGTTGGCGGGGGCAGCGCAGGCACCGCCAGCCCGGCACGCCCGCGGGCCTCTCCTCCGCCCCGCTCTCACCTTCGTCGGCGGACGCGGCCGCCAGGCCCCGCCGCGTGGCGAGGGCATCCGCGGGCTCCGCTGGGCGCTTTCTCACGCCGTCCTGCACCACCTGGAAGTGCGGCGCGTAGAACGGGTTGTGCCGCGCGAGCGGCGCGATGGACGAGAACATGGCGACCTGAGGCGGGCGACAAGAGCAGAGAGACGTGGGACCGGAAAACCCCGCCACGGCGCGGCCGCCGAGCCCGGCCCCGCACCCGCAAGGCGGCCCTACCGCCCCGAGGCCGAGCCCGGCCCCGGCGGGCGGGCGGCCCGCGCCGCCCCGACTCACCTCGCAAGATGGAGCCGCTGCGGCAGAGGCTGAACGCGGGCCCCGCGCCGTCACCTTGTCCTTCAAGGCGCCGGGGGCGGGGCGGCCGCACAACGACCCGCGCCGCGATTGGCGGAGGCGCCCCGCCAACCGCCGCGCACGCGCGGCCACCGCCCTCCCTCCCCACGCCTGCGCCCGGGCGGGGCCGCGCTCGCCCCTCAGCGCCCCGGCCGTGGTGCGGCTCCGGCAGCGCTGAAACGCTGCGGGCCGCTGGTCGCGGTGTGTGAGCCCGCCCTACAGCGATAAACCCCGCGCCTCAGCTTCTGTTCCTTCCTTATCGCCGCCCGGCTCGGGCCGCTTGCCAGCTGCACCATGTGCCTCCCGCAGCCTTGGCTCGGGCAGTGTCAAACCAGAGACACGCCCGAACGCGAGTTCCCTGTGCTGGCCTTGACCCGTGCTCTGCAGCACTCACACAGAATCATGAAAGCATCAGGGCTGGAAGATTTATTTAAGATCAAGTCCTACCCCTAGCATCGCACCCATTTTTTAAGATTAGTTTAAAGAAATCCTCGATGTCACCCCAGGTTCCAGGTCTGGTAATCACACCTATTAATAATACTTTAAGCACAGTCTGGTAAACACACAGGATGCACCTCCCTGAGCAGAGGGCTCACCCCTCTCACCAGACTCGGGCTGTGGAACTCTGCCGGCCCAAGCACGGTCAGAGCCAGCACCAAGCACCGTCTGCAGCCGCCCTGGCCGAGGTTCTGCCTCCGGCGATAAGCTTGCGGGGCATCCTGACAAGGCCCGTGCTACAATGGCTGCAGCTGCTCACAGCATTGTTTCTTACTGGGTTGTTAAAAGCAGAATGTTACGTAACACAGGACCCGTGCTTGGCGTTACCTATCTTTAACTATGCCTTTTCCAGCACAGGGTGATTTCACTCATTTTTACATAGCACAAGACTAGCACAGACAAGTTCAGTTCTCCAGCTACCGAAGAGGCAACAACTCCTCTTTTTCATTCTTTTGATCATATACTTTAATTATAGTGCTTTGCAACAGCATACACACAGAAGCCAGGAAGGCAAGAGACATGCTGAACATCCCAGCTCTTACCTCTGAGCAAATGACAGCACACCAGCAGCACCACACCGAAGACACACCCCAGCTTTGGTCAGCTCAGGGGCTCCTATCAAACTTCCAAGGAAGGCCCTTAGGCACTAGTTCTACTTGCTCTATTTCACAACAAAGTTGTGAATCCAGGGAGACTGTCCTACAGGGACAAAAGTGCCCAATAGTACTGTCATAGATATCCAGGCTGGTTAAATGCCTCTTGAATAAACTACACTCCAGCTGCTCAAGTAGGAAAAGGACAAATGAAGCTTGCATTCTTCAAATACTTCCATTTAGCAACCAGTTGAGAGCCTGAAGTGCTGTTGTATTCATTACCAGTGGCAGCAGTGAAAAGAAGTCAGAATTGTTCATTTTGCCATTGCTTGTTCTGCTCTACTCACTTGGCTCTAAACAATTATTGGTAACAATGTTTTATTTAATAGCCAAATACTGACACTTATTTTCAGCTAGATGGTAACCTCTAAACGTGACTGAGATTTGGGATTTTATCTTGAAACTGCCTATAAATTATTACAATTCTTGCACACCTTTCCAGTTTTGAACATATTGAAAACCTCTGTTCCTTCCAATTTTAAAGGATGAGCAGATGACTATTTATAAACATCTAATAGCAATTTGTGTGCGGAACCATACAGATGCTTATGAGTAGAACTTTTCCAGAACAAACTGTGAGTTTGGTTTTTGTTTTAAGTGATAATTAACTTCTAACAGCTGTACTATTAACAAGAACTACTAAACAACAGTCTAACATAGCCCCATGAAAATACAGAGATAATATATCTTCTTGCTGAATGCATAAAATTTTACAAAGAAAATACCTACAACTTTTCCCAGATGTGAAGGAATGAAATAGCAACAGCCTGCAATTCAAACCATCTAGATTAATTTAATTAATTTCTGAGAGACATTGTGGGTAGTAGTAGGTGAAGACTTGAAAGATGTTACCTTCTAGTGTCAACCTCTGCCCAATTCACGGTAAAAAGAGCTATTGTAAATTAAATCCATCTTTTTAATCAATAGCTCTACAAGTTTTATGAGGTTAGGAAAACTTCAGCTCGCAAATCCAGTGTTCTTAATTTCATCTATCCTTCTGTTGTAACACCCACAACATACCCTCTCCATTTCCACCCCAATTTCACTTCAAACTGCATACAATCAAGAAAATGCAGGATAGTTCCTGTCTTACAGTAACTTTTCACAGTTCTAACATTTTGGTGAAGTCTGCAAGCAAAATTAAAGCTCTTAGGAGCTCGTTTCCCAGGCGACTGTTTTCAGAAATGTACGAGATACTGAAACAACCACCCACACCTTTGATAACCAGGTTAGCAGAGCAGCAACTGCTTGGGTTGAAACTTGTATTTTATCTACAATTTCCTTGTTTCAACACCAGAACTACTAGACCATGGTTCCCGAGTCAGTAGTGGATCAGATTTTACATCCCAAGGGAAACCTTAATTTGCAGCATTTCCTTCACCAGGATGCAAGCTTCCAGTGTTGAACAGCAGTCACGTGTTCTCAACACAGAAAGTAGCAAAACCTCTATCCTATATTAATTGCTGCCATGGCTATCTTTATCTAATGATATTTTTTTTTTAATTCTCCTCACACATGACATGGTTTATCTCTATTAAACATCACTTTTTTTTTTTTTCCAAAGAACAAATAAATAAGACAGTGCAGTTTTAACCACAGACTACCAATGCTAACAAAGAACTTCAAAGTGAGGTGGAACAGAAAACTTGTGGGATTTTTTTTTTTTTAAAGCATATACACAGTACTTACAGGTTTCTATGTCACCTTAGGACTGCTTTACAAGTTCAATAGCTCGGAGACCCTGCGCCATCTGAAATATGAAGGTACATATCCATTTGTAGTAATTTGCTGTTGCAAAGCAGCCTGGTAAATTCCCTCAGGAAAAAGAAAGGCAAGTCAAAGGACAGTTTTAGACAAAGATAGGTAGACTTACCAAACATGCAATAAAAAAGCCATATTAAGAGACAACAAAGGGTATGCTGAAACACCTACCTGTACAAACACAAAGTTTAAAATTATACATCACAACATCCCTGTATCTATTCCACCCAATATGCTACTTAAGCCATATCAAAGTAAGCCAAATGTACCACGCACAAGATATGCCACAATTTTACCAGCTTCATTTGCAATTACATAAATTTTACTGCTGAGTCTTCTTTGGGACATGTATTATTTAAAGGCATTTTTTTGTACTCAGCTTTTCTGCTTTGACTCTGCAAAAACTATTTAACATATTTTTTAAAGATATCTTGTCCACAAAACTAGCAGAGAAAATAATTAGCAGGAATTTTAATACCATAAAGAAGTTTTGTAAGTGATGCCACAGGAAACAAAACACATAGACCAAGCCTAGGAGGGATCTGAAATAATTCTGTAGGGCAGTGCTGAGCATGCTGTTAGCAAGTAAATTTGGAGAAGTTCTTTCACGTTATGTCTTATGCAAATACAAATCAAGGTCTTAAAACCCACAGAAAATTTAAGATCCTTCTTGAAAATTTATTGTCTTAGACACTACTGAAGCTCTCACGGATAGATCAGATGCTCTAAGATTAATCTCAAGACTGCAAGTGAAATCCTCTAGTGATCCACAGCCTGATGCCAGGCTACCAAGACTGGATGCAAGTTGAAAGATTAGCACAGAATTTAAAGGGAAAAATCCAAGCTGTGTGTTAGCTCCGGTTCAGACGGGAAATCAAGACCTGCCAGGTTTTCAGCACAGCATTCTGAGCACTATGACCAGTCATGAGAACCAAACCCAAAATAACATTGTCCTGCCCATTAACTTCCAGGCTTGTTGTAGCCCTTGCCCTAAAAGGGACTTCTTAAACAATACTTGCTACATCAGAACTTCACTTGATTTTGCAACTGGATCTTGGTCCATAAAGTTGCTCTATTTTGTCATTGGTTCTTAAAGTTCAAGCTGGCTCTGTCTAAAAAACAAGACAAACTCATGGAACCGAAGTGAGAATGTGTAAAAGGAAGAAAAAAAGGCACATCAGTGCCTATTGCTTCAGCACTTTGATACAAAGACAACAGTATAATGATATACTTCAGCTTCATTTACACAGCAGTAGTTAGAAGGCTTTAAGCACATACAGCTCATAGCACTACTATATGTGTTATTCTTAGAATACCATGAAAAATTAATCTTTCGGGCCAGGAGAAAGATCCTAGTCTCAGGGCTACCTCCCACCATGAAATGTCTGAAATACAAAAAAGCCCATTCCTTTCTTGAAGATACATTGCCTTCCCACTACAGCTGAAGTAGATGTGGGTTACTTCGAGGACATTTCTAGAAAACTCTTTACCATCTGTAAGGTAACACTGAAGTTGAGAGCATTCTCCAAAACAGTGCAAGAATGATGACATTTAATTGGAACACAGTTCAGTTTGCAGTGTTTTGATTGTGCCTTGCTTTTTTTTGTTTCTTTGATAACGCTAATAGTATCCCTGGAGGAGGTCAACTGAAAGTATTTCATGTAACTAGGAGAGAAAGGTATATTTTACATTCAAACAGACTAAATGGTGTGACAAATAATTTAAGTGAAAAGGAAGTTCCTTTGGCATTGAAAAACAAATGAAAGCTATCTTCTCCCCCCCATCAAAATTAAAGGCCTGACATAGGCTAAAGGATTATGGCACAAAACTCTGATACTGCAAATATGATGAATATTCCTCCCACCCAGTGACATGACATGACCTGACCTGAGTTTATTATTAGATTTTAAATTTTTTTTTCAATATGGAAGACTGTAGAAGCACAAAATAACACCACTGATGCATCACTTGTCTTGCTTTTGCTGCCTTTCAGCAATGCATTTATTTTGATAAGGAAAATCCACACACATTAAAATCATTTTTATTTTTCTCCATTTTTGACACCAAAATGTCTTATGTTACAATTCCCTATAGCATGGACACAAGTTTAGCTATTTGGATTACTCAAAAAAGCAGTTTAGAAGGAAAAAAACCCAAACATTAAACAGGAAAAAAACCCCAAAACTATTGCTTTGCTACAAATTACCATGTTTGTCCCAAAGTTCACAGAAAGTAAAGCTTCCCCATAGCTATAGTCTACACAATAATTGTACCTAGAATAAAAAGATATCGACTATTAACTAATGTTCTCAGCTTTTTATAAGTAGCACTTTAAGAATAAGTAGTATGATTTATTGCAATTTTGTACCAAGCAGTAAGACTGAACATCTGTATGCTGCAGAGTTAAGCACACCAAAAATGTATACATTCACTTTAGAAAAATTTTTGCTTATCACTCTTCATTGGTAGTCATGAAGTCAGCTGCCTGCTCAACCAAGTTACACAGTAAGAGTGTTTCAGCATGCTTCCACTGAGAAAAATAGTCAATGGCATGAAAGTAGTAAATCTCACCTTAAAAGATGAAACTAGCAGAAAATTCAGCAATGCCCTCTTCATACAAGAATAAAACTTCATATGGAATTTTCACACTTTGAGAATACTTCTCTACATGAATATTTAAAGATAGTCACATAAAGCTGTGTTGGAAAGACCTCGCTTTTTTAAAAAAGACAAAAGACCACTGCTAAGGTTGGAATTTAGACTGCTTCAAATAACAATCTTGACCCAAAAAAGTATTTTAGTAGCAAATTATTGTGATGTAGTTTTTATTTCCCACACATATTACTAATAAATAAGTTCCTCTAAGACATCTCTTGCCAATTAGATTTGTATTCAGCTCCTACAACACTGTAAGCACTAAAATGAAGGGATACATTTAAATGAGGTTACACTTAAACAGAGTTACTAATATGATACTAAGACTTTTACAGAAACGCAAACAGGTTTACAGTTACATTTACTAAAAAGTTACAGTAATCTACAGAAAAGGTTGCTGCTGTACTCTATCTACATCCTAAGAGATCAAATTCAGTTATGTTGTTACTGAAAAAATGCATAAAGAAATGCATTTCTCTTTATCCCATGTTAAAATCCTTCTCTGCTATAATCTAGAGACAGAAGTACAACTTCTTTTCTGTACAAAGAAAAAGCTTTAAAAACACACCTTCACATTTTACTACATTTTTGCCCTTCTCAGCTTTCAAGTTCTTGCAAAAACAAATATACATTTTCTCAAAAGTGAATTTAAAGGATGTCCACATTAAAAAAATAAAGCCTACAAAAAGTTCAAAGATTTAAAAAAATGTTACTCCTATGGCAGTAATCTCCTACTTGTCCAAAGTCCAGAAAGTTGCCGATGTCCATTTAATATTATCTTTCTTCATTTATCCAATTTATCAGGTTCCAATCACATTATTTGTAAGAAGTCCTTGAGCCGATGAGAGGGCAGAAGAGTTCTCTACAATTAAAAAACAGGAGATCAAATTGGGTGTGCCTTTCAGAAAGATACTCATTCGGCACTGTCCGAAGTGCCCATCTTCAGGTATTTAGAAAAAGGATTTCCTTGATTAGTTTCCATTGACTGATAAACCAAAAACATGAAGACTGAAACAACAACAAAGAGAAGAACTTTCATCCACAGGGGAGCAGGGCGTTCTTTTTTAATTGGTGGTTTCTCCGACTTGATGTCAGCCGAGGTACCATATTTTTGTGCATACTTTGAGTAACTTTCCTCCAGTATGAAGTCACTGTGCTCTAGAGGCCGGCTTGCAGCTCCTTTGATTGGTCTACGGCAGCTAGCGCTGTTAATTAAAAAAAAAATTGAAATAGTGCATATTTAAAAGCAATCTAAAGTACATAGGGAAGTTTTAGTATCATTAAAGAACTAAGAATTATTTCCGGTGAATACAGTACCTGTAATTCTATTTTTGATGCTTGACAGATGATGATAGACATGTAAGTTAATAGTTCAGTACTCAAACAAAAAATCTTTTAAAAAGAACTCTCAAATGGTACTTCATCCTATCCACATAAAAAGGATCATAACTGGCAATCAAACTGTAGGAAGTATCTCCCTCTATTTGTTTTTTTAATGATTATTTATGCAGCCCCGCTGGGATTTCTAAGATTATCTCCGGCTAATAAAATATCTACTCATGGCTAAGCCAATACACAGAGCCAGAAGACAAAGCAGTAAGGATTAAAAAAACCCATATACACTGCCAAGTTCTTACATACGAAGAGTACACATACATTATTTTTATTTAAAAGAAGAAGAAAAGTGGCATGGACTTGACCTCAAAACAGGAGAGCAAACTTGAGTAGTCAGCAGATGCACTACAGTAGTAGCAACTGGTACTATATATTCTCCTTATGGTTAAGACTTTATGCAATTGCAGTTTAAATTGAAGCTGTAATTAACATGTCAGAAACACAGGACATGATTTCACATCTTAACATGGAGAAACTCTCATATCCTCTAAACAGAGCAATTTTTAAAATTACCTAATTAACCAGAGGGTTGCTTCAATTTTTGTTTAAATATAAAGATGCAAAAAAATCCCAAACAAAAAAACTGTCAAAACCCACAAGTAATAGCCTTTCCTAGATGCCATCCTTATTCACACTAAAAGTAATCAATATGACTGCCACTTAAAGGAAAAAATAGGGTATCTGAAAGTTCTTTCTGGCTTTGCAAAAGAAAAGTAAAATATATGCTGCAAGATCTTTGCTTAATTTAACAGCAGGCCTAAGCAGTTGCATATAGCCAAAAACTTAAATATTGCAATTAATCACCACAGAAAAGCCCTTTCCATTTAACTTTCACCATCCAGAAATTCCAGTAATAATTCCTGCTATAGTAGCACCTGGTTCTCCCTCCTCCAATTTCAATAAAGAGCAGGCTGTTTCAGTAACAAATCTATGTATACAGAATGGAAGAATAGGTGGCTGTCACAAATGTCATTGAACCAGAGTGCAGAAACTGTTCCTCAGAAATCAATATAATCAAAAGACATTTCTCAGCTTAAATAGGTTTACCAGAACTGAGAGCTCCCATAAAACCTTAGAGATACCTAATTCCTGTAGGTGTTGATACTTCATAAGGAAACAGTTCTTTAAGAATATCCCTTTCTAGTCTTCTTTCATCTGTAGTTCTCTCCAGCACCTAGGAAACCAAAACCAGTTAGAAGCCAAACAGACAGCAAAACAAAAAGCTTCTGCATAGCTATCTGCATAGTGACCACAACCATGTGCAATTTGTAAGAATGAATGAGTCACCCAGTGACATTCAAGAAGTTTACTTCTTGGGTTTTAGAAGTTTGTTTAACCTTATTTATTGGCAGTGATCCAGTCACTTTTGATGTCATAAAGCATTCAATGATCTCCTCAGTTTCCTTTAAGATAAAGAATAAGCTGTATAAATACTATACACCTGCTAGCCAATGATGTAGATGATCAAAAAATCTTAAACATCACCTCTATCATGGCTGTGTTGAGCAGATCACAGGACTGGTTGTGACCAACATGATTTAAAAAGCGCTGATGTGGGCAATCTGTGTCTTCTTGCTGTAATAAACCATGCCACAGTACAGTGAAACACTGACTGAAAATCCCCATCAGCAGTTTGGAATAGAACATCAAGTTTACCCACAATCTTTTATTTCACAACTAAGTCTCCTTTGCAGTCATATTGTAAATGAAGTGTTAATAGCAGCTTTATCTACAGCTACATGAACAAACAGCATCTTGCAATGTAAAATTCCACAAATTACAGTATTACATTAATACAATTACAGATACTTGCAGGTGCTTTAGACAATTCTCCAAGAGATATAATTTTGGACAGCTTGAATAGGTTAACATAAAAGAATTCTTTTCTTTCTTGGTAACTGACAGGAATCTACAGACGCTTTTTTAAAATCAGGCATTCGGTCTAAAGTAATTCTACTACTTAATTGCCTAAATTAAAGCACATAGAATTTTTTCAGGATAGGCTGATTTACAAGCTCAAAGGGAGATAACCCAAGTCTACTCTACTTTGAGCTATAAAGAATCTAAAGGAAAAAAAAATCTGTATTTTGTTGAGAAAAATAGCAGCACAAGGAGAAATAATACATCAAAACGTTTGTCTTAGGAAAAAAGAAAAAGTCAGATTTTCACACACACACAGATTTGAAAGGGGAAGATGAAAATAAGTTTATATTTTCTTTTATGTCATATGACAACATTAGTTTATTTTGACTGGTGTCACCTGGGCAATGACATACTCCACCCCCTCTGTACTAAGAAGTAAGCACATACACACCAGAATTTTGTTCAAAGAGAATAAGCAAGAGCAATCTAAGTTTTAATTTATTTACTTCAGCTGTCATCAGTGGTTTCTTTGGTGTTCTTCTGGGCATGTCTGAGAGTTCACTGACTGACAGTGTAGGAGCTGCATGCTTGAAATTTCCAGGCACCCTATTGCCAACCTGCCAAGATTCAAAATTGTTCAAACTCAGAAACAGCCAAAATACAAAATGAAAAGGGGCAAAGTGGCAGAACCAAACAATAAAACCTTTATGTGCATTGAATATATGCATGTTAGAAGTTAATTCAAGAAGGTTACGTAAAAGATACTCCAAGATCAGCAAAGAAAGCACACTGCTTATTATTCCAAGTAGTTTCTTTTAAGCCATTTAGAAACATAAAAGCTATTTAGTTCACAAGAAAAGCCAAACTTAAAAGCAAATATTCTGCATGTACTTAAATAAAGAAAGTATCTAAGCTTTTAAAGTGGTTCTTTTCAGCCCTTCCCCCCACAAAAGACATTAGATGGGACCTAGGTGTTGACCTAGTCCCATCTCAAAGTGAACCATATTAGGTACTAAAATAGATACTGAGTATGTGTTTTCAAAGACTACTGAATAGTCTTACTTTCCTTAAAACAGTCTTCTATTTGTCCAAAACAGAATGATTCTGTAAAGATATGTTACGGAAGAATACCACAATTGATTAAGCATATTTACTAAGCATATTTACTAGGGTCTCGTTGCTTGCAGCCAATACAGTTTCATTTATGGGAGTACTCTCTGATATTACAGCATCATCTACAGGCAACTGTGCTGTAGCTTCCACCTGTTTGTTTAAACAAACAAAAGACAACAATTGAATAAAAGAGCCATTGGGACCCTAAGAGTGAGAGAAAATAAAAATCTTGTCTATTATAAAAGCCTCTCATCACCCTTTTTCTTGGTGTTCTTCTTGACACTCTTGTAGACTCCCTAGAAAATGCCTGCAGAGATCCACTTTTTGAAGATCCACTTGTCCAGACAGTCTCAGTAACTTCATCTTGAGAATAGGTCTATTCAAGCATCAAACACATGATCATATACATGAAAACCAGCTCCAAACATCGGATACTCACAACCAAAAGCCAAAATAGCATGCACACTCCAAAAGCAACATCTACAATTAAAAAAACTGTGGATCCTAATACATTCAATAATGAATAGCTAGCTAGATTAGTACTGTTGACCATAATACTTATATCTGAGCACATTGTTGTTCAAATACAGAATTGAATAGATCATCTCCAACAGTAAAAACTGCTAATATCCTCATTGCCCTAGAATGAGCTAACACTATGAGGCATTACATCAAGTCATGGACAGCAGACATGAAGCTTTCAGGCCCATTACATTTCCTGCCTACACACACACACAAATCTATGAGCATAAGCAGAAAGCATCACCTCGTTCTCTACACAAATAGGGTTCCGTTCTCTCAAGCAGAGTTGGGCACAGTTTAAGCACAGTTGCCTACATTTCAACAGGAACTAATCTTCAGCCATAGGGGTTAAGGGTGAGACACTTAATGATCTTTACAAGTTTCCACATACAGCAATGAAACTAACAATTTTCACTTAATAGCCGATTTAAACAATCAAGACAGATTGATTGTTTAAACACAGATCTCGCTGAGCTCAAAGTAACAGCATGAAGCACTAAACTTTTATAGCCATTAACAAACACAGGTCACTTCCTACGCTTTACTGCAAGTCTCATGCTCAAAGCAAATATCCCCCACAAAACTATTTCCAAGATGGAAAGGGAGATGTGGATCTGCTTCTTCTAGATTACATATAAGCAAATAAAAAAGAAAACCTTATGTTTAAAAATAAAAATTATTACTTTCTTAATACTCTACACATTAACTTCTCATACAGTGATGTATAAAACCAAGTTTTTGGAAGTTATACTGCAACTGTCAGTTACAGGTTCAAGAGTGGAAATTACTTCACTAGAACAGTATTAGCCCCAAAACAATGTGTTAAGAGAACAGGCTGAGAAGTATTTATTAATTGAGAGGGGACAGTGAAATGAGAAGCTGAGCAGCTTTATGGTTCTGTGATAAATTCTGTAACAGCTACTACATACCCAGCAGAGGGAGCACAAGTGTTTCACTGCATTCCAAAGTCATTGAAGTACTTTATAAAACAAATGCACAGACCTCAGGTCCTAACAGATTCAGGGCTTTTTTTAGAATAGTAGATTTCAACCTAATTCTCCAAAATCCTTTACAATTTTAACATACTTCTGATGAAATATCTTCTAACCCCTTCTTAAATATTTACCAGACACTGCATTCTCTTCCTTTCTGCAACCTACAACCACAGTTCCCCACCTCAACCCCACACACTTTCTGCAGAGAGGTGTTCTTTAAAAGCTTAGAAAAAAAATACTAATTTCAGAGTGTTTGTACTGCAACACAATCCACTCAGGAAAGCAGGAAGGCAAATTCACTCATGCTAGTAACAAAGAGTTCACCATCCCAGACTACTGGAATACGAATTACTAATGTTCTAATGAAAAGTTAGAAGCACTTCACTAATAACTACCTCTCTTCTTCAGATGCATCAATTTTATGTTTTAGTACCAAGTTTCAATTTTTTTCTTGCATGAAAAGTCTAGGAAAAACCAGAATCTACTCCATAAAACCCATCCAGACTTCAGTAGAACACATTCAACAGACAAAATAAAAAATAAGAAATAAAAATTGTTGTCTACAGTTACAATTTTCCTCACTGTCAACAGAGCAGGCCTCTAACCCTATCAAAATGTAGGTACACCAACACCCTGTATGTAACCAGAGAAACTACAACAGAGTGGTACACAAGCAGTGTTCAGTGTGTGCTTCTAACTATCTGCTTCTAACTATCAAGTAACTCACGAGCAGTGGAGCTATAGATTATGGCTCTACCTCAGCTATCACTTACCAAGTTACTATATGGGTAGTCACAAAAAATACAGGGAGGAGTAGGGGAACACAGCACATGCAGAATGTCACTGTACAAAGTTTCAGGAGAGAGACTAGTTCTACATTGCTCCTTAACATTTACATTGTTTAGCCTGCCTCCTTCTGTCCAACACCATTTACTGAGACATGTCAGGCTCTGTTTTGACCTCTTACTCTAGATTCACCGACTGGATTAGAAGGGGGTATTGAACTTAGGGTTTTCTGCCAACTTTTCACTGTGAAGAAGTAATTAAACACAGCTGAGCTCAAGTTCATCCAGCCCTCCACTGATAAGACCCATATGCCTGCTCAACCTCCCCACCCAATTTCTTTTGCAGCAGTCTGCCTAATAACTATCTATCTACTTGCACTCTCTTCTTAAGAGAACAGCTACATCCAGCCGTGCCAAATGACAATCAGTCTTGTCAGCTACGTACGTCTGTCTAAACCCAGTGCTGCACAGGACCTAGAAGTAACTAGCAAGTCTGCTCACACCACACTGCCCACCAGCTCAGCCTCACCATGCTTCAGACACTCAGTCTTTGTGCCAATGCCACACAGTGCACAACAGCTGAAATAGTTCTGCAGAATGAGCACAGTCCCTTGACATATTAGCTGAAAACTTAAATACAATTCCACAGGAAGAAGGGGAGGAAAGAAAAAAAAAATCTTCTCCACATTCTGGTTTTGTTCTCAGCAAAATATATGACTATACACGTTTGCTAGCCAAAAGCATTAAGTTGTTCTTGGCTTCAAGCAGCTGTAAAATTTTACTGGGGGGTGGGTGGGGCTGTTTGTTTTGGGTTTTTAAGATGGTTTTGTCTGTTTGCTGTATTAAAAAAAAACAAACCAAAAACAGAAACAAAACCAAAAAAACTCACCAAGAAACAGAGTAATTTACTTTAAGTTCAAAAGTAAAAGGTTTAACAAACTAAAGAGAGTTTCTGAAGACTTTGGCAATTTTTTGATTATTCCTTTGATTAAGTCCTGCTAATTAAAATATGCAAGTTGCAAAATATTGCATCTGTACTGCATATGTACGATTGCAAGACAAAACAGTAATGAACTGATACTAATATAGTGAAACTGAATGACAAAAAATTAAGGAAACAAATCATCACTTAAAATGCCACAAAAATACATCACAATCTCTTTTATTCTGTAAGCGAGTTCCTGAAGACGGTAAGTTTTGTTTGTTGACAAGAGAATTAAATATCTTTATTACACTGAAGCTGGCAGGGATTTCTGGCAGAATAATCATTTTGAAAAAAGTAATTCTTAAAATACAAGAACCTAAAGGTTAAGATGCTCATTATAAAGACCATTACAAGGAGAATTTGCCTGAACAAATTAAAGAATATTTGGTGCATTGAACTAGTGTGTGTGTTTTAATTTTTTTAAGTAAAATCTGTTCATCTTGTACTCTAAAACACTCTAAAGACTCTTAAGTATCCGAATCTGGGGAACAGGGTATTTAGTGTTGCTTTCACATCAGAAGGACAGATCAGCCATCAACTACCAAACCCTGTGTTCAGCAGTTTGAAAATCAGAAGCGCTTCTGTAAAATCCCTCTTCCATCAAGACAGCAGAACTAATATTTATAAGTAAAGGACAGCTGGTACATAGAGGGAGATCTACACTTGTTATTTATTCTTTTTCTTCAGAGGAGAAGTTTCTCAACAATTCCATGTCTACTCTAGTACTGCTGCTATAAACATAGCTGAATAAAAACATTACATATATAGCTAGCGTATGCGTGTACACAGATACACACACCTATACATATAGGCATATACCCTAAAACATTACTTCACATATTACATTCAAATGAGTCATTGAACAGATGCATTTAAAATGCACACCTATATCTGTAGCTATCTAACCATATACGTATGTATGTATTTAAAAATGCACTCTCTTCTTAAGAGAACAGCTACAGCTACATTTTTAAAACCCACACACCCCTTTTTCCAAATTTTTTGAGAAACCACTGCTTTTATTAAATCAAGCTGATTACAAGCATCCAACAGAAAGCCATCAGTCCATGTGACTTAATCTATCAGGTTTCTAAAACTAAACATGTTAAGGTTGCCTACTATTCTTCTCTAGGAGGTGCTACAGCAGCTGGCAAGTCAGACAAACAGCTTTTAGCCGACCATAACTTTGAACACTATCAGACATGCTAAAAACAGCCGCTATAGTTAATTCACAAGATTTTCATGCTATATTAGAATAAGCTTTCTAAAACTTTTAAAAACCAGCATGGCTCACATAATCAAACATGATGCTAAAAGCAGTAAGCACCTGTTTAGTGAGCACATCACCTGCAGTTAGTAGCTGTTCCACATGCCACTATGATAAACATACCTGGTTGTGTTCAACAATTTTTTTTTGTTTGAGTGCTACCGTTGTCTTCGTCCTGGCTTTCAGAGGTTCTCTCTTCTCAAGTCTCAGCTCAGTCTTCGGATCTGCAACCAGTTTTAATATAACTAGTTTCTGTAATACTACTGGTTGTTGTACTAGTTGAAACCAAATGTATTTTAATAAAAATTCATTTTAAGAGGCAACATAACTCTTATGAATTACCATTTCCTTAAAAAGCTGTGTAACAGGTATAGTTGTCTATTAAATGTATAAGAACAAAGACTTTTGAAGAATAAGCTTAAAATAATTTTAAAACACTGACCCACATATTTACGTTTTGTGCTAAAAATCCTACATTTTAGATAAGCCTTGACCAATCCAGCCATTCCATTCAGAAACTGGTATCAAACTGCAATTCCTTTAACTGAAATACCATTCTACTATTGATTGTAGTAAAGGTATTGAAGCTTGTCAATGCTGTTTCAAGTGGTTATCTTAGTTTCCTCTAATAGATGTCCTTTTATATAAAACCCCATTTTTGATGCAGTGGAAAGGGGAGTGGTTAGCAGTCATCTCACCAATAAGAGGATGCATTATTTCCACTGCTTTTCAAAAATTCTAATAGAATTACACCAACATATTTAAGATTTATTAATAAAAAACCTTTTTTTTTTTTTTGGTAGGGGAGAGGGGCAATATTTGGGTTTGAGTTTTTTCCCCAGTGTGTGAACAGTTCAGTATTTATATGAAGCATATATAAGAAGTTAGCTGCCAGTTGTGACTGGGATCTCGGCTGTTCCAAACATTAGTAAATCAATCTCTAACACCCTTTCCCCCTTAAAAGTCCAAGAGATAAAAGTTGAAAAACAAGCCCAAATCTGCAAGGGAGACCAATCCAATTACTAGTTGTATTTCAACCCTTTCTGTCCCATATCCATGGAAATTCCTGTAAAAAAAAAAAATACCCCATTCCCAAAACCAAACCACACTAAATAAGCATCTTCTAACACTCAATTCAATTAATTCTTTAAAATATGTGCTGTTTCTAGTTTTTGTAAATTGCACAGTGGTGTGCCTTTGGTTCCACTTCACCCACCACTACACTTTCTTGGTACAAACCACATTAAAACCACATATTAAAATCACAAAAAACAAACTCAGGCCCAACCAATCAACCCAAACCCAACTAAGTCCATAAGGAACAGAGCACAGAAGGGATTGAATCATAAGTGTTCGCCATTAAACAAAAAAGACCAAAAGTTTAATAACAAACATTCATTCACTACCCCATAGTAGATAACTACTGTGAGCATCATAAGACAAAATCGGACTGCGACTTGAGCATGAAGCGCAAAGACCATTGAAACACGCAATATGCAGTTCTCCTGTCTATTGGATTTACAAGCTCCAGTCTGGGGAAAATGGATAAAAGGGACCAGTTCAGTAGCAAAAGGTTTCCTTTCCCAGAACAGGCACCTGGATCACTGTGCTGGTACTGCATGATCTGCATGTCAGCATGACTGACATGGCCCACAGCAGTGTCCTACAGCCTCACCCAACAGCAAGATCATACCCTCTTTAGGTAATTTCTGCTGCAAGTATTATTCATGTATATTTTGAATTGTTCCCATACAAGTCCCACTCAAGTCTTACCTTCCTCATTGTCACTGTACTGGTCAGAATCATTGTTTCCATTCTGTTTGGTGTTCTCAGTAGTTGAAATCGCTGGGAGAGGCACAGGTGCCTTCAGGTCAGGACCTTGTTCCATCAGTTTCAAAAGCTTTTTCTCATAAAGTTTCCTAGTAGTAGCTATAACAAGAAAGGATACACGCTAAAGAAACAGTTTTAATCTTTCCTGACTTGACTGATAGAAGTCGGCTGTTACACATTCTTTGGGAATTTCTGAAATCTATAGGTTTTTTTTAATCAGTTTTTATGGCCCAAAGTGTCTATATATATATATCTATATATATATACACACACACACTTATAGGTACACAACTCTGCCTCTAAAGCTTCTAACTTTTCCATTTAAGAGAATTCTTATATAAACTAAGACCTCCTAATACACAAAGTTATAGAAAGGAAATCTATAGAAATGGAATTTACTTCCTTATTAGATGTTTTGCTTCATGCGCTGCAATATACAAGTTGTTATTCCCTCACCAAAAAAAATAGTGTGTTTGATATTGCAAGGGCAACAATTTCCATGCAGATTGCTCTATTATTCTCCTAATTCCCTCTCCCTGGAATTAATGCCCCTGCCTTGGCCCTGTTGGCAAATTCTGTCCAATAAGCATCACAGGTGGTGCAAGCAAGCAGCAACTACAGAACTTTCTGCTTGCTGCCATCTAGCCATCAGGTTGGCTTGCTTGATCTAAGAGGACAGCTGTTTAAAACATTTTAAGTCTAGCACATACTTCCACATCTGGACTTTGTTGGCAAAAATCTGTAGAGGTGACTGGTGCCTGAGCTGTTAGCGGCAGAAAAAAACCTAACTTTTGAAGTTTTCTGATAAGAGGAAAACACCATATAAAAGAAATAGCAGCTTCTCAAGAAAGAGTTCATACCCTCTAAGAATTAAAGGCAATAAATTAGACCAAATGTAAAAGCCTTTCCAGTGGACTACATAGGTTCCTGAGTTTTTCATATGCGAGTACTATCCAAGAGGTACAGGATGAATGGCAAGCCATGCAGAATCAGCTAACTGAAAATATTACAGATAAGACTTTGAATACATACAGGACTGCAGGCTCAGTCATGAACACTTTCATCCATGTAGGATTTCAAGAACATTCCACAGAAAGCTCTGCATACTACAGACAACAATCTTTTGTGAAGAGTTGTGAAATCAAATTCCCTTGCCATTAGGCTACTGCACAATCTGAAAGGCAAGGCACTTTGATCCCACATCACAGACGAGGGCCCAAGGGAGGAGACTAGGCTGGGGTCAGGACTCCTCCTGACATAGGCCAGCACACAGGACAGAATGCTAGGCTAGAAAAAAACATTAGCAAAGGAAAACATTACTGCACAATGCAGCGAGTAGGAAATACTCTAGGGAAAGGGAAGTTCCCTGTTCTCATTCTGCTCTCAGTACTATTAGGTTATTATGTAAGATGCATTTCCTATTTAAGTGGGCTCAGATTTAAATCTCTCTATCAGAAGACCTAACTACTCCAGCACTGAACTTTAACTAATAGTTACACAGCTTCAGAACAGAAGTTGGAACATCTCCAGCTAGCCTAGCACAAGAACACAAGAAGCAAACTGCAGACTTGCCCACCTGCAATGCTTCAAGACTTCTCAATGTAAACAGTTCAGTGAAAATATCCTAGGTGGGAAGTAGGATTGCAACAGTACTGGTATTAAAAAGTAACTTTATCAGGGAAACTTCACAAGTGAGGTACGGTGAGAAACAAAACAGGTTAGTATCTACTAGTTCAATTGACCTACCTACAATTGGCCCAGGATTTACTCCATACTTCATAAGTTGCTCTTGAAGGTCTTCATTACTCATCTCTGTTACATCTAGGCCATCCTTCTCCTCTGGTCTGGGTTTGTCAGTTTTCTTTGTAGCTTTCTGAGAACAGGAGGCAGAAATGAGAGATGGGGTGTTTCCAGTTAATACTGAACATATCTTTTTCTTCTAAGGGAATGGGAAGATATAAAAATACTAAACATATAAACCCAGAAGAAATTAATTCTATTCTCCCCTGTAATCACTACTACAGCCTATGTGAAACAGTACAAACATTTACACCTACTAAGAAAACATGCACAAGTTTTCTGCTTAGGAAGGAAGTACCCATTACAAGTCTCCTCTGGAGTTAAAAAAAAAAAAAATCACTCATTATTCTGGTCTTGTGTTTTAATTTGAAGTTCAAATATACACTGGGAGGGGATTGCTTTCCTGTGACTGGAGAAGTAAGCTTCTAGCTGTTTCACCATCACTACACAAAACTACAAATATTTATGTTACATGGCATTTCTTTGCATTATTTTTCTACCTGATAAGTCATTTCCTCCTCTAATGATATGAAACAAGTTCTTCAGTATCTACATACTTTCAGCCAAGTTTCCAAAACCCCTATTCCTACTTGTCCTGTCATTCTCCGTGAGATTACATGATATTGCAAGGGGAGTGCAGGAAAGGCAAAAATCAGAAACAGTCTCATATTTCCAAAATCCTGCTTGTCTGTTTAGGCCTCTGCTACTTGTAGCTCCAAAAATTCTAAACCCAACTCTGGCAACACTACTTGAACACTTGGCAATGTACCATCACCACATGCAGATGGATATCAAAATAATCTGCTGAGATGCTACTCCTAAATTAGCAGTTTCTGCTCAGTCCAAACAGAGTGATCATAACATTTCTTCAACTTGGGAAGCCTCTGTTACTACAATAGGGATTGTAAAAGTGAAGAGGTAAGACAGAAAAAAACATGCTTAGGATTTGCATGCTCTTTACTAAGAAAGACCTTGACACTGCTTTGAAATAAGTCATATTTGTATCTCAAAGTTGTATTATATAAACAGAAACAATTTCTGCACTTAGCATTTTTCTCAACTCAGTTGTCCAGAGGGCCTACCTGGTTTTCTTTTTTGGTACTAAGAAAAGACTAAAATTCCATATACAAATATGCTATAAACAGTCAGTAACAATTAACAGGTCTTTTTCTTGTTGCATTTTATAAGATGGCAACAAAACACTTTAAGATAATTTACATGACCTAACAATATCTAGCTATTAATGCCAGTTCAATGTTTGTTTGCATGCAAGCTTGGTCTTGCCTCAAATATCTTGGTATTTTAAAACTAAGCAGGGACTGTATGAGGGTTTCTCAAATATATCTGAATCCAAATTTTACTCTAACTCCTGGATATTCCAGCATGTTAACTTAAAATCCACTGCTGAAAAGCAACAGAATCTCCAAGAGATCATGTCATTTCTTTATATAAGAAATAGACTCCAAACAGCCCAAAGAAAGTATAGGGTCATTAAAGCGGCAGATTTGACTAAAGACAGATTCACAACTCACTTTATCAGTCATTCCACTCCTAATTAGTTTTTGAAGCAATTGAGCCATACACAAGAAACAATCAACCTGCAGCTGCATGAGACTTGTATTTACTCTTGAACACATTGGTCATAACATTATGTCAAGTTAAATATTGCATTAACTTTAATTTCATATTCAATGTCTTCTTTCTGGACTACTGAACTGTCCAAACAGAAAAATGTTCTGAAAAAAATGCTGGGTTTTCTTGTTGAGATCTGTTTAGATTAATGATAGCTCTGGTGTTTGCCCACATCACCAAGCAGATTAACCAAAATGCCAGTCTATATTTCAGAAAAAAACTACCAAGGTGCAGGAAATTACCATTCCGATCACACTTTAGAGAAACTGGAAACCTAATGTAATGTATCTCTACCTGTTTTTCCTTAAAGACCACAGAAATTACTATAACAATATACACCAGAAAAACTATTCAGCATTCTGGATGTTTACAGAAATCTAACTGCAACTAATGAGTACCAGGGTACTCTAACACAAGTAAACGCACATCTCTCATGGTTTCTTTGTGGATTTCTTTTCCTTCAAAATACCGTTCCACTTTTTCCTGCACTACTGTCACAAACAGAGATCATCAAAATAGCCAGTTTTAGCAAAGAAAAAGAGTAGGGAGGGGATGAAGGAAGTTGAAAATAATCTGTGTTCTTCAATAATTGGGCCAGATATGTTCATTTTGTGTTCTGCAAGTCACAGCTTTTACTTTTGAACACCCGTTCTCCTTAGAACAGGAGCAAATTACTTCCCTCCTGCAAGTAGAAAGCTGCCATTTAACCACTCACTGGACCTCAAGATGGAGTCCCTAGAAGCATAAGGCAGGATAGAAAAATTTCTCATACCTTGGCTGTGGTATGACAGCACTAACTTCAGCAACAACACTAAATTTAATTACCACTACTATTATGGTATAATGCATCACTACACTTCCAGTGAATCATGACAACTTGTCCACTGGACTACACCATGAGACAGATCAAAAGAGCTAGCTTAAAAGTTTAACACTGTAAATTAAATGCAAATAAACCAACCCCAAAAACCCACACTCTCATTTACCTGCTCTATGACCACTAGCAAAATTTGTCTTACTGTGGTGCAGGGATGAAGTGCTTAAAATGAAATTGTGGCAGGATTTGCCAAAGTAAGGTAGTGCAGCTGACCACTTTGCCCATAATGTAAATATTTTTGCAATAATACACCCAAACCTATGTAAATATTTTTGCAAAAATATACCCAAATCAATAAATCCTTATCTGAAGACCTTCTAATCAAATCCAGAGCTCGCAGCATAAAACAAAATATTTCTAGTCATCGCTATTTTCTAGAAAACAGAAGATGGAGGACTATCTGCATACTTCACCTGAGAGAGATTTGTTCACATCAGAGACAGCAATTTGGTAGTGTTATCTGTCAGGCTCACTTTCCAACTGCCTAGAAACTAACTCTTCAAACAAGTACTGAAGCGAATTATAAGCATGGAGCTGTCACACAGCATCCTCAGTATAGGGCCACAGAAAAACAACAGCATAAAAGAAGTTCATCTTCTCCAAGTATCATCTCTTGACAGCACAAAGCTTTCACGTTCTTTTGCTAGCAAGAGTGGACAACGCAAGCAACCAGAATTCAGACTTAGAACCTACCCTTTACCTTACCTTTGGTACTCCTGCTGAACAGAAATGAACAGCCAGAGACCAGCTTAATCAGGCAAACTTCATAAGCATCTCTACTAGTCCTAGCACAGTCCCAAAGACAGGCATAAGAAACGTGTTGAAGAAGCCATTAAATAATAAAACCAACAACTATGGGACATCACCAGAAACCTATTTTCAAATCCCTAGTTAAATGGCATCTACATCAGGATACATAATGATTTTAATCCCAACAGGTGCAGCTTTATCACTAGACACAAAAAGGGTCAGGGCTTTTTTATGATTTCTCTGAATGAGGTTAAGATAGACTAAAGAAAACCCAAATCGCACCAAGAAAATGCTGTTTAATTCTCCAGTTTGCAGAGTTCCCTCTGGTAACAAATAACAATTTCTCTTAGGGAGGTAAAGATAAGGAACTGGATATGCAAAGGGTTAATAATAGATTTATACTGCAAAATAGATCTTTATTCCCCTGGTACTTTTTATTCTACCATACACAATCATTTCCTGCAGAAGAATTTCCTTTTTTAAAAATCAAGTCCTATTGAACTTTTTAACCTTAAAGGCCTGGACACAATATTTACCAAAAGCTACAGGACAGACAAAATAAACAATGGAAAGGAAATAATGCACCAGCAATTCAAAGATACTGATACAATGTAAAGAATTCACTACCTTTTAACCTTAATTAGTAAGTGCCAGACTTAGCACTTCCAAGCCTACGTACAGTAACCTATAAACTATAAAATTATGGACTATTCAACCCTTCCACCTCCTTCTCCTCCCAGACACTAATTTCCATGTTACTTGGTGAAGGAAATGTACCCACTCAAAGTCTGAAGGTGCAGAACAGCATGGCAGGACTTCTCACTGTAGTGGGAATTGCTTTGGTCATCTCATCCCTGCTACCCACAGCTTTCCCTCACCCAGCAGATGCGCGAGCGCCTTTTAAAAGGCCACAGAGGAATTAAAGCGTGTTCTGGGTGACATTTGTGTGGCACATCAGAATTAAGACATACAGCCCGAAGGAAACACCGGATAGATTCTCTACCTTCACTGGGCACGTACAGATGCTTTACACTGCCTCACCTATTCAAGACACTTTCCACAAACCTAATCTTCATAAACTACCTGTTTTACTATTAACGTCTCTTTTCCAACAGGGAAGGGGTTGAAGCTGTTGTTACTTCAGCTACAGATATCGCAACCACAGCATTCTGACCATGAAGAGCTGAAGCTGGCTCTTTATTTACTTGGCTACTTGATTAGAACCAAAAAACCCAACAATCCAAACAAACAACTCTCCTCCCTCCCCCCTCCCCATCAAACCAAACATCTTTACTTGATAGGTCTCTTGTATGACCTTTCAAACAGGCCCTTCAGGTCCAGATGTTCTCATCATACCTTCATTAACAGGAGACATTTGACTGATCTTTTTCATATAATCACTTTAAAGGTCAAAAATATCACTCAATATATGCTTTAGAAGTGAGTCTTCCAGGACATGAAATACACAATAAGCTCAGTCATAATAATCTACACATTCTAAACTCTGAACAGTTCCTCTTTAACAACAGCATCAAGACAGTATTTTTGGTACATGCTTTAAAATAATGGTCCTAGAGAGGCAAAAATGTAACTTCATTGTTACTTTTCCTGTGAGCTATCTGTGCTGATATACAGCCCATAACTAACCAGGACTAGGGGCATTCAGATGCAGATGCTTCACCCTGCAGCTAAATAGTGTCTTGCATACCTAGTCACTGTCCTCACATACCACTATGCCAGACAGGCTAGGGGAACAAAGAAAAAAAGTTGCTCAAAAACATTGGTAGAGCTGGAGAAGCTGGCTCTTCCAGACAATATTATCACAAGGCACAAACGGGCATGATTTTAAAAGCTTTTCCTCTTCTGGTACGAATATAGAGCCAAAGTGAGCTATACATTCTTGGGCTGGATAGTGCTAAACCAGAAGAGTAATGGATTCAAAACGCATAATTTGCAACAGAATTCAAACTATGGGATTTTGTCTCAGCGCAGCCTTTGTCAATAGAAAATAAGCACCTAAATGCATTACCAAATGCTCAGAACTTAGAAAAAACCCACTGAAATGACAGTGTAGACAGTCTAAAATGACTAATGACTACAGCCATGTCCAAGTTCTAATGCCAGTATTAGGAGACCTGGCGCAGCTTTCAGTAACTGCAGCATGGCTATTCAGATCATTGCTCTGCACTTGTTGCCATACCCACTCTAAGCCAAGCGATGCCTGCCGCCCTTCAGGACGCCTCGGACACGGCGCGGGTGTCGCAGGAGGAGCCGCTCGGAGCGAGCGCCCCGGCCCCGGCGCGCCCCCTGGCGGCCGGCCCCGCCCGCAGCCCCACCCTCCGAGTGCTCCGACACGAGGAGCGCAACCCAAGCGGGCTGCAGGCTGCGGGAGCATGGTAACCATTCGCTCGTAATGAACGGAAGGGCGAGCGGGCCCACAGAGCCGTGGGAGAAGGCACGTTCTTCTATTTTATTCCTCCTTTCAATAAATCCTTCGAGCTTCCCCCCTTGCCCCTTATTTCTAACTTCTTCCAGACATCTGAGTGCTTTCCGTCATGTCCTCTCTTAATCTTATCAAGATATTTTGCTGTGGTTTTTCACCAGAATCCCAGTTGCCTGAGATGTCAGACTTCCCTCCCTCTTCAAGTTTGTTTTGCTTGGCAGGTACTGTTTGGGATTCTTCTGAGTGTTTTGGTTTGGGGTTGGTTGTCTGGGGGGGTTCGAGTGGAAGGTGACAACACAGGACACAACAAACCCAAATCTGAGCAACTCTCACTGGAGCATTTGCTGAAGTTCTGGAACTTCTGATGATACAGTGCTCTGATACTAACACACAAGATAAGCATAACTAGCACACAGCCTTCCAGATATTGTTAACAAAAGTGTAGGAGTACCACCCATTCTGTAAACATCAAAAAACTCACCCATAATTGTTTAAACTTAAGCATTGTAGAAAGGAAAACTCAGATCTAGGAAAGGAACTAGCAGTTCTGAGATGTTCCCCTTCCAACAAGCATGAAACAAGTCAGATTCGAGCTCATCCTGTTTTACTCAAAAGCACGTTATGAACGCTATCAGCAGACCGCTCTAAGTCAGAGAAATGTCTGTTTGACTGTAACCGCATTCAGCGAATGCCAGTCAAGTGTCTGAAATGGACAGATATACAGTAAATAGTTTGGTTTTAGAGATTTCTTCCTCCTGAAGTTGCAGTTTCCAATTTTTTAATTCAAGAACTGTTATCTGGGGCTTTTGAAGATAAAGCGTGAAAGACCTTCAAAGGACTCTGTTTCTCGGCACTCTCTTAACTAATGACCTTTGAAACATAGTATCTAAGATACAATTAAATAGTTGTACTATCACACATTACGATTCCGGAAGCTGATAATCATTATCCAAGTCTTTTCTCGAGATCAGACATCTCACGATTATTAATTACAAGACTGCTTTCTCAATATGCGAATTTATAGTCCACTTATGCAAAATTAAGAAGGAAATCACATTTTCCCAAAGCGAAAAATTCCTAATGGCATCAGCTTTCTCTCTTTCCTTACATGTGTAAAGTCTAAGAAAACAAGCACAGAAACAAGCACAGGCAGCCGCCGCAACAGGCACCAGAGGCGCTTTGCTATAAAACACTTCTTGGAGGTACGAGCAAGACATCTACATTACGCAGACCCTCTTTACATTAAACAGCCCACTTCATTAAGCGAAACAAACCAGCTGTTCCCTCACAGCTTTATCCTTTCATTTAGAGGCATTTACACCGACTAGCGTTGCTGTCCTACAACCGAGACAGCGGACCGGAGTCCTTTCCTGAGCGAGCTGAAACCTCGTGCAGTTCTCTTGCTTCATTCCTCCGACACAGTCTACTCAAGAGACCGCTCGCATAGCTACAGTGAAGGTTTCCCAGTTTACACTCGGGGGGCTGTCGCACTGCCCCTACTCCCCTGAGCCGGCCGCTCCAGAAGGCGCTCAGGGCGGGACGCATGCTGGAGGAGCAGCCGGCGGTCCCCGGCACCGTCCCACCGTCCCAGACACGGGGCGGCCGCCGGCAGCGCCGCTGCCCCTCTACCCAGGCGGCGGGACCGTCCCGGCCGGGCACGATCCTGCCCTCAGCCGCGCCGGAGACTCTCCCGACCTCGTGCGGGGACCCCGGCTCGCCTCGCCGCTCCCCGAGCTGCGGCGGCGGGCGGAGGCGGCCGGCCCCGTTCGGGCGGGAAAGCGGGCCCGAGGCTGCCGGGAAGCCGAGGCGGCGCGGGCGGGAGGCAGCGGTACTCACCCGCCCGGCGGCGGCAGCGCCGCGGCTCCGGGCGCCCAGAGGTGTGGGCTCCCGCTCCTCGTCGCTGGAAAAGTCGGGCTGCGCGAGGGCAGGCGGGTTGCGGGCGGTGAGGTGCTGCAGGTAGAGCTGCACGTACACGTCCTTGCGCTGCTCGCCGCCCGGCAGGCTCACATTGTTAGCGATCAGCTCGCTCTTCAGCTTCTCCTTGGTCAGCACCGACGGATCCGCCAGGAACTCGGGCATCGCCGCCGGCCGCAGCCGCCGCCGCTCTCCCGGGAGAGGCACCAACAAAGCGCGGGGAGAAGGGGCGGGGGAGCGGGAGGAGGAGGAGGAGGAGAAGGACTCGGCGGCTCCGCGCCAGGGACCAGCTCCACAGCGGGCGGGCGCGCGCACCGAGCGCTTCTTCCCAGCCGGCAATAAACCGCGCCCTGATTGGCGGGGAGGGCAACGAAGCGGCGCCGCTATTGGCTGGCGGGCGGAAAAGGGGCGGGACGCGCGGGAGCGGCGGCGTTGGTGCTTTGCGCGAGGCACAGTAACGCAGTTTAAATTCGG
>VWZP01006301.1:437568-494317 GCA_013396995.1 Dicaeum eximium
GCGCGGGGCGGCGCTCGCGGGCGCTGGGGAGGGCGAGGGCGCGGCCCGCGGGTCCCGCTGACGCCGGGGCCTCTCCGGGGCCCTCTCGGGTGACAGGTGTGTCCCCGCCGCCGGGAGCGCCCCTCCCTGTCGCGAGGCGCGGAGGGGGCGGTTAACGCGATCCCAGTTACCTGCCGTGATCCCCGTGTCCTGCCGCGACACCTGCCGCCGCCCCTGCCCGCGGGCACCTGCGGCCCTGGCGGAGCGCGCCGCGGGCGGCCCTCCCTCCCTCCCTCCCTCCCGTGCGCGGCACCGCTCTCTGCCCCGGGATCACCGCCCTCGCCCAGCCCTGTGGCTGTCCGGCTCCAGGAGAAATCCAGCCGGGAAATCCGTAGCTAATCTGTTAGTGTGACTGCCGCCGTTGCGGTGACTTGAACGCAAAAAAATCCCCGAGCTCGCATCTGTAGTACCTCAGAGTTTGAAAAGCGCGTAGTCGTTTTATTTATTTATTTGTGAAGTCGGCTTCCAAAATGTCACAAGTGTGTCCCTGCTGGGGAAGTTCGATTGAGTTCAAGACTGCAGCCTTCCAGTCTTTAAAACAAGAGGGTTAAATCCTTCTGTGTTTACACGCTGCTTGCTTCTGTTTTGTGATGGGAAGGGTTTAGTGTTTAGATTTGACTATATATCCTATGCTTCTGAGAACTGCCTTGCAATATACCGAAGATAAGAATTTAAATGTGGCTACTTTAATTTTCCCATCAGTGATGGATCTGAGGCGGGATTGGTGATGTTTGCACCTACTCCCTTTTGCGTTCCAGAAAGAGTTCTACATTGCTGTTGTAGAAAGGGATTTCCACTCCTGTTGTGTGCTCCCTCATAGAGCTGTCCTGGTGCCTGTTCCTATTTACCTCACCATAGCCTCAGTATCAGCTAGATGACGGCGATTAGGGTTATTTTTTGTGGAAGGTAATTGCGAAACAGATCAAGGACCCACCCACAGGAAGCTTGACGCTTCCCACTGAAGAATTGGTGTGGTGTAACGAAGTAATTAAGGCGAGGGAGAAGCTTAGCTTGGAGCATTTAATTTACCTTGTTGTGCCAGTAGCTCTGTGAGGTGGCAATCATCTGAAGTTCATTATAATTTGGATCTGAAAGTGCTTAGTTCTTGGTGTACATACTTAACCTGTTCAGTTTGTTTGGCAACGAGGCTGAACAGTGGGTAGAAACATCTTCCTCCACTAATACCACACACACATGTACACAGTAAAAAGTAATGTATCAATGTGGATTGACTACTATCGCTTACTTCTAAGCTTGAATAGAGCAAATTAGATGGTTCTATTTTTCAGCATATCTTACCCAAAACTTTACCAGGTACATGGGTATTACATGACAACTGTTTTGGAAATGCTTAAAGGAAATATAATTCCTATTCAAATTTGCTAGTACTAATTTAAAGCACAGATAGTATTTGTCACCTTGAAAAGTTTTAGGTGGCTTGGAAAATAGTCTTTCCTCTACCTTTAAGAATTTGCTTCTTTTTCATGGAATGAGTTGTACAGCATACTTTGGAGAGATTCTTCAGCTATCATACTAATGTAAAAAATAACAACTTCAACTCATATCAAGTCTAAAATGTTTTAAAGCAGTGTAAGGGGGAACTGGGTCTGGGAAATGTTAGCCAAAGTTAATAGTGAAAATATAATCCAAAAAAGTTGGTGCAGTCACCATCTAACATCCCCATGGACAATAATGGTACGATAGCCCTGAAGCTTTTTTGACAGTACTTGTTAGAAGAGTGCAGGCACCATTCGCATCTCACTGCACTGTTCAGATTCTGCAATACAGCTGGTGCTGGCTTTTCTTGTGAGTGACAATTCAGGAGTGGAAGGAAGAACAACTGCTGAGCTTGAAGTCTAAGTACATTGATGGTAGGCCTGGTTTTAATGCATTAAGTGTATCATAAAAAAACCCTACAGGAATATGGTATGAAGTAGTAAATCCCTACAGCTACAGTTCAGTTTTGGCAATAACAAATGGATGGGCTGACTTGTCTTATCTTGGCTCTGTGTTTTTCTGCTTTTGCTGTCAGATTAAACTGGCATAGAAGCATAAAGATAGCAGAAACTTATCATATGTTTTGGCTATTTGTTCAAACTCCAGTACAGTTGTTGTGGAGCCACTGAGGTTGTGGCTCTGATTAACATTGCTTAAAGTTCATATTTACAGTCCATTAAAGTTTTGAAAGTTATTTTCCCCAACTATAAAGAAAGAAAAAAATGTATTTATTGTGAATTACTTTCTCTATTATGTTGTAACCCTGATATAACTTCCTTGCACTGACACTAAACCCCTTTATTGGTTACCTTTAGTTGCTTCCAGAGCAGCCAAACCTAAAGAAACATGATATAATACTTCAGTGTCACTCTTCTTTGGGGCAATAGACTCCTCTAGGAAGCCAAGTCCCTAAACAGCCCTCGGCACAAAACTGTCATTTTTTGATTCTACTGTGTCATTTATTGATTCTACTGACTGCTGCACTTTGGGATCAACAGGCATCTTCCAGGCAAGGTAAAGACAGAGAGGGTAGTATAAGAAAGCACCTAAATGTGCAAATACATGATGATTGACACTGGAACCTGCAGGCATCACCACCATTAGACCTTAATACAGCAGAGGATCTGCACCTTTATTGTTTATTCTGTTTGAAGGAAAAAGGAAGTCATGTTTTGTAGTATGAGGCAGAAGTGAAAGGGATGAAGGGAACAAGTTCATCATGAATCAGCTCAAAAGATCTTTCTAATGTTGTTACAGCAGGGCAAAAACCCCACAAATGTCAAATCTCTGGTCTATATGCCTACTCAATAATTTGCTGTGTAAAGGTTGGAGCATGGAACTGTTGTTTTACCATGCCTTCTGTGAAGATTTCCAGTACTTGAATGTTTATCCCTAGCTGCAAGTTCCAGTTTTCAAAGACCAGAATACCTGCTGCTACCTGAGAAACAGGTAGTTAAGAGTTTACCTCTTGTCAGTATAAATGCTGACAAAAGCAAAGTTTAGGGAAAAATGTAAAAACATTGGGAGACTACGGCCATTTCTGGTGGTTAAGAAACTACTCTAAGCTTGCCTAAAAATGTGAAATATGCTGAAAGGAGAAGCCAAAAATCCTTCCTTTGTAGGACCCTCCCAAATGTCTGGAATTTCTTAGCTTTCCTGAGCGTGAGAAAGAGCTTTTTCAAGCACACATTCATCTTTGATATAAAAACACTGAATGCCTTTTGAACTGTCTGAGATTTCTGGCTTGAGTTTCCCTAAGTTTGTGATTTCTAACCTCTAATGCCACCCATAAAACTGAGACAAACAGTTTATGTTGCTGTATGCTGAAAAAATTATTTTTCTATATATGCACATTCAAAAAACTATCCTAAACTAAATGGAGGCTCTGAAAACAGCCTCTAACAAACTATAGATGTATAATTTGCATTCATATGTTACATTTGCCTCACAATAGATAACTTAAAGACTATAAATTCATAGCAAAGGCATTTAAAAGCAAGTGTTACAAACATGCTCTTTTTTTAGACTGAGCTGATAAGGAAATGTAAAAATGTTGTATGAAGTATTAATTCAGTCTTGATAGGCTTCACTATGAAAAATATATTCCCTCTGAGAAATGCAACAGAAACTGGAAAGCTTTATTAGAAATAAAATAAGCAGTTGCCTAATCATTATAGCACAGCATAACTATATTTTCTAGAATCAATTCTTTTTTTCCACAATCTTGATTAATTTAGAAAGATTAGGTAGCTTTTTAATAACTCTAGTTTTCTCATTAGAAATGTCTGGTTTTGAAGTAGAAAGGAAAAGTGATAAGAAATAAAGCACGCCTTAGTATAATAGAGCACATTGCTTCTAGAGCAGTTCTACAGCTGGCAGCCAGCAGGAACACTGCTCTGCCAGTGTCACCTGAAACAGTGAAGGCAGGTGAATAAAGGGATGCCCAGCACTGTATGGCTGTCCCCAGGCAAGGAAAGACATTTGTACAACTGCTTTAAAATGTCTTACTGCTGATCTTATGATAGTCAAAGGCCTATACCAACAAGGATTGAAAACAGAAGTGTCAGCTCCTGCTTATGTATGCTGGCAGAAATGAAATGGACGGTTTACAGGGTAGTTTCCTACACTGAATCATTTCCAAACCAGAATTATTTGGATGTTTATTTCTGTCAAACACAGACAGAAGCTATATTTACCATATATAAGCTATTACTTCAGCTCCACTGTTTTTTGAAGCGTAAGTGGAGTTAAGTTTTTGTCTATGTTTAGCTAGTAAGAATTTCATAAGAAAAAACATCTGTGTTAAGAGTTCAGTCAGGTTACAAAATGCAGTATTTAAAATTCAGGAAGAGACAAGGCACAAAGGCACATGGGCTGTTGAAATGCTGGTGAGAGACAAATACCCACTAGCATACTTGGAAGACTCAGAATTAATGTAGTCAACCTAACAAAACATCTGTAAGGTGAAAGAGAACAATTATCCCCATTTCACCAATAGGAAATTGCGTGGGAAAGCTTATACATAGCTAAGGCACATGTAATTTTTTCATTTAGTTTTGAAACATCACTAGATGATTTTGATTTAGGGACAGTGACCTCTCCCCTCAGAAAAGCCGACAAAATCTTAAGCTGAACCACTAGTATTTGTGGTTGTTGCTGAAGGGGGTGATCCTGCTCTCTATCCTGTCCCAGGCCATGTGCTCTTGGTGCTTTTCTTGTGTCGGATCTTGTAGTTGTGCCACCAGATCCTCACGCTGAGCTGGCAGCTGCTGCAAGGCCATTGCAAGATGTGACCAAGTGGAAGGAGGGAAACGCACAGGCAGGGGTGGGCAGGGCAGAGCGAGATGTTTTGTGACAGCCTGCACATGTCAGGTATACTAGTGCAAACCACACTGAAAACTTTGACTCCTATAAGCAGATATTACCGTTACTGCAAGCCAGAGATATTGTCTGGCAACAATCTGGAATGTTTAGAGCAGGGCACCTGCTGTGGCAGAGGTACAGGAATGCAAACAGATTGCTACTGCTTCTTACATCCAGCTCTCGGGTGGGTGGTGAGGCTGAGAGATAAGATACTGTGTGGGACCAGGGAAACATCTAACAGATTATACATCTCATACAAAATGCATCCATCTAACAGATTGTGCATTAAAAAAAAAAAAAAAAAGGACTAACCACATTAAATGGGATTCCTGTCAGCATAGCATGTGAGGCAATCCTCCTTGTCCATTCAGACCTGGTAAAATCTGAGTCAGCTGAAATACTGTGACCAGTTCTGAGTGCTTAAAAATGCAGCTTGTTTGGAAAGGCTCCAGAAGCAAGCGATGAAATAGTCAGAGGCCTGGCAAACAGTCTGTTATGCTGGAACATCTATAGAGAGACACAACAAGTTCCAAATATGTAAGAAGTTCCCGTAAAAAGGAAGGGAGAAACTGTTCTCCAGTGCAATGGCATGAGGGCTGGATTTAAGTAAAGGCAAGAGACATCAGGGTTAAACTACATATGCTAATTTTGTAATTGTAAGAATAACAAAGTACCGGAACAGATCACTTAATGAAGATGCAGAACAGATCACTTAATGAAGATCACTTAATGAAGATGCAGATCACTTAATAAATTTCTGTATTTAAGGGTATATAGAACAAACAGTAGCCTGTAAAAGCCAATGTATTTGGTTTAACAACCCCCACTTTAAATTTAAATTAATAATTTGTTGAGTCTGCTGAATCTGATTTCTAAGACTTCTGTATTCATTAGATTCTAGTGTTTACAACACTAATAATCAGTTCTTACAAAGTGAGAATTGTATCTCTGGCATTCTCTCTCAATTCAGGCCCTTGACAAACTATTGTTTTCCTCCCAATTAAATTTCATCAAGTGTCAAACTTTCCAGTCCATCTAAATTGCTAATGTATTATTCTAAGACTTGCTATCTCATGTCTAAATCAAAGCTAAGACCTCTCTGTGCCTTTCTGCCATGGGTACCTGTCAACCTCAGCATGTTGAAATAGCTACTCTGAGAAAACTCTTCTGTTCCACAGCCTAACCCCATCACCCTCAGAGGTTCCCCCCACTGGCACCCTGGTCCCCTCTCTCTTCCTGTCACAGTGTCATTCTTCTGCAGGGTTCTCAAGACAAGCATCTCTCTGAACTCTTGGCTCCATCAGACCGCTTGCTGCCTCTGCCTTTACTTTTACTCCTTATTATGTGAATTTCTGTACTGTAAACATGGTATCTGCCATTTCTGGGGCCTCTGCTCCCTTTAAAATTTAAAGTTACTCTTTCCGTACAACTTTCTGAAGTTTTCTCACCATTTCCACACAGTTGGTTGCCTTAATAAAGTAAACCTTTGACACATTCTCGCCTTTTGTATTTAAGCGTGTAATCAGAGAGTCCTATATGCACAAAGACAATAAACAAAGACATGCCGGTTTTATCCTACAGGATCTTTACGATTACATTGCTTCAGGAGCAGTGCTATGCCTTGACCCCCTTTGAGCCCTCTGTGTCGTGATCTACTCTCAGCCTCTAGCAAAAGAAGAGAGCCAAAGCTGTAGGGGAAAACAAACAAAAAAACTCCCAATAACGTTCCTCGCTTTCCTGCGCGAAAAAAGCGGTAAAAGCCGACAAAGGAAGGACAAAAACCAAGTGACCCCGACGTGATTCGAACACGCAGCCTTCTGATCTGGAGTCAGACGCGCTACCGTTGCGCCACGAGGTCTTGCTGTGCACCCCTTGGTGGAGTGTTACAACTCGCCGGCCGGGGGCCGCTGGCAGTGCAGGCCCTCTGCCCGGAAGGGCAGGGCTGGGGACGATTGGGCCGGCGCGGCCGAGGACCCTGCCCGTCCGCCGCCGCACCCCTGCTCCGGCCCCTCTGCTCCGGCACCGCTCTGTTACCGCCTCCCCGCGCAAGCACGTTAACTCTCCCCACCCACACTCCCGCTAGTGGTCCGCAGCAGCAAGGGCCTTCCGCCCCCGCTCCCTGGTGGTGCCGAGCTCGCCTCCCGCGCTGTTGCCGTCCTACGCAGGCTCGTGGATCCATGCTCCCGCCGCCGAACTTCGCCTCTGCTGTGTGTCCCTCCGCCCACAGCACAACACTTTTGGTCAACAAGCGGGGACATGGCTGTGCGGATTTCCCCATAAAAGCAGTCCCGAGAGGGCTTTAGCAAGGCATTTCCTCGTTAGTATAGTGGTGAGTATCCCCGCCTGTCACGCGGGAGACCGGGGTTCGATTCCCCGACGGGGAGGTNAATCGAACCCCGGTCTCCCGCGTGACAGGCGGGGATACTCACCACTATACTAACGAGGAGCCGCGGGCGCCATGCGGGTGGCTGCGGCTCTGCCCGTGGGTGGGCCTGGCCGGACCTGGCAGGGGGGCGCAGCAGGGACAGGGACAGGGACAGGGACAGGGACAGGGACGGCTCCGCACCACTGGACACAGGGACAGGGACAGGGGCAGCTCCGCACCACTGGACACAGGGACAGGGACAGGGGCAGCTCCGCACCACTGGGCACAGGGACAGCTCCGCACCACTGGGCACAGGGACAGGGACAGGCTCCGCAGGGACAGGGGCAGCTCCGCACCCACCAGCCCCACTGCGGCCCCACGGCGCACGCCGACCTGCGGGCACGGATCCCTGGAAATTGCCGCGGGAGGGAATTGCCCGGCTGGAGGAGGGGGGAGCGGAGCAGCAGCGGCAGCTCGGGTGTCTTTGCGTTTGTAGTTCTGCATGTGGCTCACGCAGAGTTTCTTTTTACGGGAACCTGAGAAGTGCTGGAGTCAGCAGTCCTTGAGGTTAAGGAACGGGAGCACCTGCTCCTTACCTACCTAAAAAAGGAACGAGGGAAATGGAAACCAGCTACTTGGAGATTTGAGAGTAAAAGGCAGAAGGACATGGGCTGACCATCTGGCTTGATGCTGACCCGGTCAGCAGAAACATGGTTGTAAGTTTGTATCACAGCGACATTAGACAAGAAACTATATTTAATTTGCTGACTTCTGAGATGAAGAATTAACACCATACAATAAACAAGCGATTGGAGCAAATGGTGTTCTCTTTTGATGGCCTCCACTACTGCTAGTATTTCCATAAATGAACCCCAGCTTAGCTTTTTCAGATAATCATAGCTAAAGAGCAAACAGCTTCCTTTATGTAGACTTCTAAATATAAGTGACCTGTAAACAATGCATTTCTAAGAATTGGCCTACTCATTTAAACATTTGAATGTGTTTCTCAGTGGATGCAACAGATTTAAATTTTGTCCTGAAAAGTGAAAAATAACAACCACAGTCTCGTAACAATTTCAAGACTTCAGATGTAGTGTAATGAGTTATATTGTAGGGCTGTGATCTGGTGATAGGCTTTAAACTTCCCACAACAGGATCAAAGCCAGTTTCCAGGCTGGTCTACACTTGCTGTGCATGTTCAAATTTTATTCAAAAGATGTTACTTGTTTGCTTGAAGCTGGGAGACTTTCTGGTGGATCAAACGTTGCTTATTTGCATTTTATAGGGCCACACACACTTAGTTTAGATATTTTTGCCTGGAATTTCTCAGTTTCTTCTGTGCATTAACCCTTGTGGTCAGGGAGCTGAGCTTCAGACATCTTTATGTACCCCAAACAAGAAGATGGCTTATCCAAAAATAGCTAAGAAGGGGAGCAAGAAGAGACAGGGAGGTGTGAGTCAGCACAGCAAAAGGGCTGTTTTGAAGTGGATGGACTATGATGAGGCTGCAATCTTTTGCAGTTACAGAGCAAATGCATTCCTTGTTGACTTGTCGCAGAGACATGCAAATGCACAGCAGAACAGGTACTGGGAACTACTATCAATGCTCCAAGGTCTGTGGAAGCTCCATCTTCTCCTCAAGATCTACATCCAGCTACTTCATGCATCCAGTTCTAACCATCTTGTAGCATGGTTTCCTCATCATTGCATCAGCTCTGTGTTTATCTTGTCCCTGGTGCTGCTAGAAGAGGACTGGTGAAGGTCACCTGTGAGAGGCCCATCACAGCCACAGGCAGGAGCAGGGCTGGGATCTAGCACGTCATTGCACCTGGATGCTAGATACCTCCCCTTCAGCTTGCTCAGCCAAAGCTCATCTTGAGAAATGTCCACATGAGCTTTGAATCTCATCATGGATGGGAAACTCCACTATCTCTTTGCCACAACAGCTTGTCCACACTCACTGCTAAGAATTTCCACACACCCCTCCTCCTTGGAATTTACCGTGTTGCAACTTGGTCATTTTGCTGTGCACTTCCAAGAAGGGTCTGGTTCCATCTTCTTTATTCACTCCCAACGGGTAGCTGAAGCCATAAGTCAGATCATCCTGTAACCTCCCCTTCTTCAGGCTGAGCAAACCAACCTTTCCCAGTGACTCCCTGTTTGTCACATGCTCCGGCTCTCTATTTGTTTGGTGACCCTTCACTAGACTCATTGTAGTTTGTTGGTGTCTTTCTTGTTTCACACTGCCCCGGACTGTGCACAGCTCTCCACAGGCAGCCTCACAAGTGCCAGAAGGGGATGGGGGCAGTAATCACTTCCCTTGATCTTCTAGCTAGACTGTTACTGGTATTTCCCAGTGTATCACTAATTTTCATTGCTATAAGAGCAATTGCTCAATCAAGCCTGGCCTTTTTGTTGCCTGGGACCTGTGGGACCTTTTCTGTAAAGCTGCTGTTTACCAAGTCAGCTCCTGGCTGCTTGAGTTATCGTATCCAAGGTGCACAACTTTATGTTTGCCTTAATTGAATGGGAAGAAATTCATACTGGCCCACACCCCCCGCCTTTCAGAGTCCTGCTCACGACAGCCCTGGCCTTGAGGGAATCAGCTGCTTCCCTCCATTTGATGTCATCCACCTGAGTCACCTGCTGATAGCTTTTTGCCTTGGCAAGTAACATACATTGTTAGTGGCATGTTGAGGTTCACCACTGATCAGTGATGGAGCCTCCTGTAGCTGCAGAAATTAATTCTTCTAAATCAGTGAAAGAACACAAATCCTAGATGAGGAGGGAAGCCCTTTACTGGGTGTGGTCTTTAGGATGCCACAATCCTGAACAGCTGCTGCAACTTGAATAGATTTGATTCTGATTAATCTTCATAACTATTTAGTATGCTCTTATTCCTGCCTACTCACACATATCCAACACTCCATCTGCTCTTTGAGTTTTATTTACCTTTTAATTTTTGTCCACACCCTCACTCTGTGAAGTTCAGAGCACAAGATTTAGTGAGCTTTTCAGTAAGAACATATGAGTTATCAAATGGCATCTTAACTCACAGGGCTTCTTTCTGTATAGTTTTGGCCTTATGCAATTTCTGTCCAGTGTAATGGGTTTGTAGTGAGGTCTGTGCTGCTCACTGATCTCTTTCTGTGCTAATGTGTTTTGATTTAGCTAAAATGAAGTTCAAGTAGTTATGAGAAAAATCCATTTACATCTCTTAAGGGAAGGAGTGATCAGTCATCCCACGTGAAATTAACAGCTGAAGAGCTAAAAAAATTCTGGGTAAAGAGCACTGTGACATTGTTCATCAGTGCCTGGGGGATTAGTGGGAGGAGGGATTTAAGGGCCTTTCCCCTATTAGCCTAGCACAGGTTATTCAGTACTAAATGCAGCCACACAGCTGGGCAGCTTCCCCTCCGTGTTGAGTCTTGTGAACTCTCTAATAAATGGAGCCTTTTAAAACTTGCTGGGGAAATCTCAGGGCTTGAATATTTATGTCCTAAGAATTTTGAAATTAAATAGACAAGAAATGCCCATGCTGAATTGTATTTTCTGTTTAGGTAAAAAGCTGAACAGTTGAATCTGGCCATTTTTATTCCTATAGTGTGGTTTACATCCAGTGGATGCTACCAATAATAAACTCCTTTTTGGAGGGGATCTGCATTCTCATCACTTGTCCTCAGAAAGGATTGCCAAATAAATGTACTAAAGAAACACCATAAAAATTGGAAAAATGAAAACTGGGAAAAGTAGAGGCTGGCTGGTTTTAATGAATAATTTCAACTTTACAATAGCAAAAACTGAGAGAGGTTCTGCTTAGAAATAGAAGGTAATTGAATACTGGGTAATTAGAAACACAGAGGATTTAAGTTTGTATGCAGAATTAACCTCTTTTTGTCTATGAGATTTTTATCTTTACCACATATTGTACTATTACTCCTACTTCTGACTTCTCCACTGAGAAGTTTTTTCGTCTTCTTTTTCATGAGTCTTCCTCTCCCCTCCCCCTTTGTTTTTGTTTGACTCTGTCTCCCTAGGAAAAACGAGGATGCCTTCTGCCTTATCTAAGTCTTGGGAGTGCAAAAGAGTGACCTTTTGTGTTGAAGAAACAACTGGTCCTGTTCAGCCTGCCAGTGCTGGGATTGGTTTCTTTGCTACTGAAACAATTTTTGGTGGGTGAGTGAGCAATAGAAGGGAAATGGATAGGTTTTTAGATTTAGCAGATGGAAAAAGGAAGATGATATAAAATAAAATATTAAAAAGCCATTAGAGAAATTAAGTGCCATTTCCGAAGTTATTAATGGCAGAGAAAACCAAATATGCACATTCACCATAGGTGGCTCTGGATGTGATTGTTGGTTGACTATTTTGCTCAGTGGTAAGAAGCCTGACACTTAAAAAAAGATGCAGAAATCGATCACAGTGTACTTTGAATTTGAAATGAGATGAATATTTGCAACCAGTTGAATAGCCAAAACAAAAAATGAGGAACTGTTGAGAATTATGTGCTTAGAGGACAGCTACTTGAAATCAGATCTTAACTCTAATGTGTATTTGCCATACGTTGTCTGACAATCACCAAAATACTCTTAATTCTAGTAAAATAAAAGAAAAAGTGTTTAAAGAAAAGATATCTTGCATTACTAGGTAGAGTCACAGCTGGTGTGGGGGAGATGGTGATCTGCAACCCCTGTTTTGGAGATGCCCGTTTTAAGAGATGAGAAAAAGCCTGAGGAATTGGTGTGGGGCAAAATATGAAGGGAGACATTGTCAAGGCAATAATAAACAATCAAAATAAATAGTTATTAAAGTGCAGTGTAATGCAAAATAATGCACTTCCCGGGGGAAAAAATACAAGCATGGTTGTTTTTAATTTATGTAATTGATCTCCATTATGTGTTATTTTGCATGTGAAAAATTTTGCTTCAAAAGGCACAAACATGATGCTTCTGAAGATCAGTCTTTATTTCTTTTCAGTCTGCTATTTTGCAGGATAACGATCTTTCCCTAAGTGTTTTTTGGGTTTGTGTTTTGGTTTGTGTTTTTTTGTTTGTTTGGGTTTTTTTTTTTTAAGCTTTTCAAGTTTTTCCATCGCACTGGCTCCCTCTGGTGGCATTCTGAACGTTCTGAAGTGTGCTAATTCACAGCCCAGTAAAATTACTGACTCACACTTAGTTTGATAGATGGTACGTGAGGTTAATGTTTTATATAATTCTTGCATTAAAAATAGGGGAAAAAAGAGAATCATATCTCATAAATCCAATTCAGCTTACACAAAATGAGCTCATAGAATGAAATGTTAGCAATCTGGGTCAAAATGGCTGGAGAAAACATCTTTCATTTCCCCTCCCTCACATTCTCTTAACTGAAATCATGGATAGTATTTTGCTAGTATGTTTTGGGGAAGGAAAGGATTTTTAAAAATGCCATAAATATGGGACTGGCCTGTTTCACTTGGCAGCAAAAATCAGTCAGTCTCTCACAGAAAGTTTTTGTAGGACAATTTCCGTTCTGAAATGAAGTCGCTTGGCAGCGGTTGCCACTTGCATCCTGAGAGTTCTCACCAGAGCTGAACCAGTCCTTGCTCCATCTGTCTATTTGTAACTAATAATGAATATAGAAAAGAGAAAAGAAAGGATAAAGAGGAGCAGGAAATGGGGAAACTGTTAGACTCTTTCCCCTGTTTATGCATGTGGCAAGAACTTACATTTTTGAGGACTTTGCAAAAGTGAAACTAAGCCTTTCACCTAGAGCTTGGTAACTGTGTGGTTGCCCTTTCTCAGTGTAGCAAGACTGACTGAGAGTTAAAAAATGTTTGCAATTGCATCATCACTCCATCCCAGTCCCCCATCTCTGCAGTGTAAGTCCTCATTACTGGACATGGTAGGTTTCCCAAATGAATGTATATTCCTGCCTCTTCTTTAATAGCTACAAGGCTTCAAGAACTCTTGCCTGGAGCCAGAGAAAGGGCATACTTTTTGTCAATTTGACTCTGCTGTATAAAAATTCTAACACACTGATATACTTTTAATTATAGCACTTTAGAAACTTTGAAAAAAGACATGAAAAAGTCAAATTTTTCTGTCGATTAACTGTTCATATTGGAAGAAATTATGTAGGCTCCTCTGTTCACATGGATGAGGGGGCCACAGTCTTTTCTGACATAGATTAAAAAAGGTAAAAAGGGAAATGCTAAAGATATTTTTAGAACCATTGTTCTCTAAGTGGCATGAAGACTGAGCTGTTTGAGAGGACTTCAGTGCTAAATACCAATAATATTTTACACTTTTGACAAAATTCTGCTGAAGATATCAAACTTTTGCTCAGTCTGACATGGAAAAATCCTGACCCTACATACTTCTCTGTTTAAATACCTCAGTGTTCTTGGAACATTTCTTTAACATGTAGGACACACAACATCAGATAAGTAATATATTGCATGTGTCAATGTGTTAGTCAAACATTTGATATGGACTTTAGTAATATTAAATCTTGTTTCTTCTCATGCAGAAGTCCCATATTGTTCAGCAAATTCTTTACCTGACATTTCCACAGTGAATGTTTGTTTTACATCTACAAACCTCACTAGTTTTATGTAAATGCCTTTTTATTTTTAAAATCAATGGGAGCAGTCGTAAGTTACCAATTTTTAAATAAATTTAGCTTCTGCCCCAAGAGAGTATATAAGAAATTTCAGCTGTGTTTAAAAGGCAAAAGTTATTGCACCTGTGCATTAAGAATTGAAAGACATTCATAACATATGATTAAAAGCTGAGTTTGACTATTTTCAGCTAGGCACTGTCAAGAGCAGTATGTGTTAATCAGAGAACCTGATAGATAGTGCAGTCCTAGGTTAGGTGCATGCCAAAGAGATATGTACAGTGCAAGAAAAGAGAAGAAGAATGAAAATAATATTTAGAAACCAGAAGGCATGTTTAAATTGCTTAAATACACAAAATTGTAAAATTGCAGGCAAAAAGAGCTAAAACAGGTAAAATTGTCAGCAACTGTAAAGCAACTTTGCCTCCTATAGACACTTAAAAATGTAAACTCATAATACTTTAAAATTTACTTATAATGAATAATTATATTGGTATTTTTAATAGTAGTTTATTGCTACTAATAAATAAACCCCCTCCCCATCAAATAAATAGGGATTAATATATGCAGATTGTATCTTTCCTGAAGGCATTTTTTCAAACAAAGGAAGGAAAACAAACACTTTGTATAGGGGCTCAATTCCAGTACAATGCTAAATGCAAGCTTTTTCATTTTTGTTCTGTATTGATCTGGGTTATATTAAGGATAATTTCAGGATAAGTGGCAAACATGAAGGCAAGATCAAAGGTATTTAACTCTTAGGGGTGTGTCAATCCCTAAACCTGAAATCACTTCTACATTGTCCATCAACTGGTATAATCCCATAGAATATTTAAAAGTTTAAGGGATGCAGCTTTATGAGATTATTTAGATCAGTCTGGGAATCTGACCAATAGATGTATATTCAGGGCAGGAGTTGTATCAGAAGATAGATCAATGGATTCATTGAGCAATCTTCTGGTCATCACTCTTATTCAGAAAAAACCTTTGCATGCACAGGAGAGAGTTCCTGAAGTTTGACTATCTCATTGAATAACATTGTATTTTCGTTGTATGAAAGATCAAAATAGGAAATGTACAGGTTTGGGAGTTTTTTTTAGAGAAATTAATTATGAACATTCTATACAGCTTTCATTCTTATCATATGCCACCTCCTGTAACTGCAGTGTAGCAATTTGTTTTCCTTACATTTGCAAGTGAAAGATCAATGCGAAAATGGGCACTACCAAACCCGTAATATTTCTGTTCTCTTAAAAAGAGACATGCTTGTGTGTAAAGTTTAACTCTAGACCTGAGTTTCCTTACAATTTAGGGAGGGTCAGGAGAGCATTGCAGTTCTGCAGACCGGATGCAGAACGTCAGCTGAGATACTTGGGAGAAGGATGTTGTGGATAGATACGTATCTCATATTCTAATACCTTTGTGTTTCAGGATGCATTCTGAATTTGGGTGTTGCCTTGTGCTAGTTCCGTATTTAAACTTCCTCTGTGGTAAAACAATTACTTAGTTTGAGATTTTGGTGAGCGAAATAAACGGATTCATGAGGTTTGAAAAGACAAGGTAGTGAAAGCTATAAAGAGGAAAATATACACAGAACTCATGTAAAGAGGATATGAAATTTGGAAGCCTGAAACTCCAGTTTCTGCAGCCCATAAACCATATTTCCTTCATGTGTTCAAATAACACAGGCAAGAAATGATGGTTGTGCAGTGTGCTCTCTCTCTCTGGCAGGTCACTTTCTGAAAGGGAAAACAGCATGAAGGTGTGCATGAAGAATGGTGGTTTAACAGCTAGTCCTAAATGGATGGATGTGGTACAAAAAATGATGGGGATGTGTGGTGGTCTCAGGGCTGTCCAACAGCAGCAGGCCTGCCGTGCACACTGTCAGGAAGTCAGAGATCTCAGCAGGTGCTGGTGCCTGCATTCATCATCCCTCTCTGCACGACACCGTGACGCCCACGCGGTGACCGCTCCTGTCCTGGCTTCTGACAGCAGCCCTTAATGAGGACACTGTGAACACTCCCCCTCTATACAGCCACTTGCACTGGTTTTGCCTGGGGTAGAGTTAATTTTCTTCATAGTGACTGCTATGGGGCTGTGGTTTGGATTTGTGCTGGAATGAGTGTTGATAACACTGGGATGTGTTTGTTGTTGCTGAGCAGAGCTTACACAGAGCCAAGTGATTCTGATTTCTGCTTCTCACCCCACCAGAGAGGAGGCCAGGGGTGCACAAGGAACTGGAAGGGGGCACAGCTGGACAGCTGACCCCACTGACCAAAGGAGTGCTCCAGACCACATGGCATCATGCTCACATATGCAGCTGGGGGAAGAAGGAGGCAGTGAGGGATGTTTGGAGTGATGGTGTGTGTCATCTTAAGGAAGCCTTACACATGATGGAGCCCTGCTCTCCCGGAGATGGCTGAACACCTGCCTGCCCATGGGAAGCAGTGAATGAATTCCTTGTTTGCCTGTGTGTGGGGCTTTTGCTTTATCTGTTAAAATGTCTCTTTTTATCTCAATCCCTGAGTTTTCTCACTTTTTCCATTCTCTTCCCCCTGCCACTGTGAGGGATTGAGTGAACAGCAGCATGGTGCTTAGCTGCTGGCTGTGGTTAAAGCACAAGACTGCAGAGCAGCAGAGGCAGCATTTCAGTGTGAGGCTAGCAGAGTGTTATCCTGGGCTGCCTGCAGTGTCCAAAGTCATAAAGGTGGGATAAAGGAAAGCTTGTTGACAAGGAAATTTTTGTTTGTTGTTTCGTATCTCCCTCCTTGTCCCAGTAAGTTCGTTTCTAGAATTTTTTGTTGTTTCAGTGACACAGAAATATTATCTACCCTGACCTTTTTTTTTTTTTTTTAATTAAGCTCATCTGTAGGAAGATTGTCATACACAAAAACTTTAATTTATAGTCTTGTTACATTATTACAACAGAGACAGTTACATTGAATGAAGATTGTTTTATATTTAAATGCTTTTCATTAGGTAATTTAATTGATGTATTTGGTGCTACCAAAAGGAACTCCCAAGAAAAGGGAATGTTTTAGCTTAATATAGTATGTATAAACACTTTCCAAGCCTGTGTGGCAGTTGCTCATCTTTCTGTCTGAAGCAATGGTCTTTTGGCAGAAGCTTAATGGCTGCTATTCCATTGGGCAAGCTAAGGCTCTGTTATTCACTTAGAAAGTTATTGTCTTAATTCTTTGTGTCTGGATGATCACAGAGAATGTTATTAATAATAGATTGGAGATGAAAAATAAGAGGGTCTATTCATCAACGACCGTATCCAAAGGATGTAGGAACTCTGCCCAGCTGGACTGATTGTTTTATGCAATGACTGTGTCATTTCTAGAGCAAATGCCTAATAGTAGCTGCTGAAGTCACTGAACTGCATTTTTCTCTGGAATATGTAAGCATCTTACCAACTTTGCAAATTGCAAAGATACATTTTCATAGATGAGGCTGAGTTTCATAGATGAGACTGCTGTTAAGCAACTAAAGATGTTATATGACTTTATTTTATTATATGACTCTAATCCAAATGCAGAAAAACTGGAATAGAGAAAAGGTTTGTAGCAGAAGGTAGCATGAGAAGAAAGACTCAAAAAGATTCGGGAAATATTTTTATTATTAAGGGTTCTTCTATCAAGCATCTGGCTATGGTTCGTAGATTTATCTGAAGGGAAGACATTTTTCATCATCTTTTGAAGTGCTTTAAAATAGCTGACTTTTTATATACCCATTACTTGCTCTTCTACAGTCTGTGGTGGGAGAGGATTTTTTGTTCTTCTGCAAACAGCATCATTTTCTCCTATACACAGCCATGTATGATGGACTCACAGGAGGAGTACATCTTAGAGGAGGAGGTGTTTGGGAAAGGTGTGGGAGTCAGACAACTGGTGTGCTAGAAGCAGCAGAAACCACAGGAAAAAAAAGAGTATGGGGCAAAGTATTTTGGAACAGAGTTTGTAAACAGTTATTGACAGGAGCAGGGGCTGATAGACAGCCCAGATTAGTGAATGAATGTAATGGAACTTCATGCTCTACAAGATCAAAGTAGCAAATACCCCATTATGGTAATTATCAACTGGTAAAAGCACAATAGATGCAGTGGATAAAATACTTCTGTATTCATTAGCCTGACTATGTGGCAAATGTGTTACAGGGCACCATATGCTAATGCTTTACCTGACAAACAGAAAATGTTAATGGAAATTATAAGGAAGCCAATCCATGTTCAGCCATTACAAATCCAACTAAATTTTCAGCCTACAAATACTTATTGGTGAGTCTGTGGTCAACATCCAAAATTCTTTCTTCTGATCCAAGTATTGAGAAGATTTAGGCAGCATCTTTCTTGCAACTTGGCTACTTGGAGCCATTTTGATTTTTAACTCAGGGAAACAGACAGCTAACTCATTTGACCTTGAAGAATATTGGAAGGCAAATAAATGATCAAGCATTGTTAAGCATTCTTCAAAAAAACCCCATTTGTAATCAAGATTTGCAAAATGAAAGACACAAATAACTTGGACTGAACTAAACTGCTGCTTTTTAACAACAAAACATACTAATTTTACTTGTGTACATGTGGGTCCCTGCCTTCTATCATAAATATGTCTTCAGGTTTTGCATGTAACTATTTTACCTGTATTACATTTTTAATGTAACATTTTATTAAAGTAATTGCTTTTTGTTCTGCTCAGGAAAAAGCCTTTAGCTCATCAGGTACCAGTGGATTCCAACATGTTCTTAAGAATTTCACCATTTCCCTTTGTGGCCGAGCCAGGATTTAAATATTCACTCTAAGGTTTGGGTAGAACAGAAGGTAAAGGCTTTTACCAACGTGGAATACATTCCCTCCATAATGGTACTACGTAACAAGCTATAGGAAGGAAGGACTCTCTTCCAGGTCTTTCTCAAATCCTTCCAGGCAAGTCCTTCCAAAGCTCTAAAGAGCCCTTCAACATTTACATTCAGAAGATCTAAGGGTTCTAATTACAACCAGGTCTTTACCACTGACACAGATGATGATGATGATGAGACAAAGAGATCTCAGTGTGTTCCTTCTGTTTTTTATTAACCTACAGTGAGTGTTACAGACATAACTGGCTTCTATTGGTTGCATATGCAACCACAGGACACTATGATACTCAGGATACCAGCAAAAAAATTAAATAAAATGCTGATTTGTGCAAATGATCTGGTCTAAATTTGGTGCTCATTTCTAGTTTAAGGCCTCAGAACACAGATATACCTGTACAAACTCTTTGGAGTTATTACATTTACCTCAAGATTCGAGCCTATGTAATGCTGGTGCTCAGGAAAAATTATATGGTAGCTGGAGAGGAATAAAAACTCAACAGGATAAAACAGCACAATAACAGGAAAAAAGTGAGGATGTAAAAAGGAATGGGTTGTTTTTGAAGTTAGTGGAATGGGGCTCTATGGCTAAAACCAGCTGGCCAGGAGTAAGAGAAAAAAAAGGTAAGTAAAAATATGTAAATAAGAAGCATTGCCAATTAAGTTTTAACATGATTTGGGCAAGAAAGTAGCAATGTGTAATAAAAATCTAAGTATTAACTGGCAGGGGCAAAGATATGTAAGCAGGGAGTTCTTAAATGACCAGCAGTTATATTTGGTATTCTCAGCAATGTATTTCTTCCAAGAACAATTTTGAAACAGAACACCATCATTTCTCCCATTCTCTGGACTAGATTTGATTCCCTTTTTTGAATCTCTGCATGCTTTAATAGCTTCAAAAATGTTGCAGAGGGATAGTTAAATTGTTCTATAATTAACTCTTGCAGGTAGAAGTTAGGAGAGATCTGGGAGAAAGAAAAACAAATTTCTGAATAAATAATGAAAAAATAGTAATAGGGATCAAAGTATGCTTTGGGGCAAGCAGTTCTTTATGACTGCAGCAGGTGATGTGGCTTTGCTGTGCAATGAGGGTAAACTAGGCTGCTGTGCACAGCTCATTGAATGCACATTGAATGATATATGTAAGAGATATTGCACATGATTAATGTGATATTGCCAAATTCAATTTTAATTTCATTTATTTTGAAGTTAAAACCAATTTAAAATGTCAAATGATTAGGATGCACTTTGTAGATTAGACTTTTGCATATTATCCAAACAAAATCCAGCAATTAGATATGGAGCCAGAGAGTTGCACAACCACAGTTATAGGATCAGAGCAGTTCACAGAAATATTTTAGAGTTTTTAAATCCGTGTTCCAACCACTGCCCTAGAACTCTATGTTCACATTCATAGTACCATCTATGTCTAACCTCTGTGTTTGAATGCCAGAGCATTTTCACATACTTCCAGACTTCGGTGTCTGTTGGAACCAAGGGCTGCAGTACCTTTGTGCTCCCTCTTCTGTGCAGGGCTGCATAAAACTGAGGGCAATCAGGGTTGCACATTCAGCTGCTTTTGATGCATTTCCCCTACTTTAAATTCTTGGTGTTAAGAATATAATCCACATGGTGGCCAGGTGGCATGAATTTTAAATCTTCTAGGTGTTACTTTTAACTGTTTCTAAGAAAAATATCTGGTCACTGCTTCTCATTAAAAGGCATAAACCTCCCCCCAGTTTAGTTGAAATGGTGGAGGAAGATAGCTATAAATTTTAGAGTTTACTTTTAGGGGTCAGTAGAGTGTTATAAAAGCATTTAGAACGTAATTGGTGAAATGAACCCAAACAGAAGGACATATTTTGTGAAACAAAATGTAACATTGCCCTATCCTGTTACTCAGATTGCAAAATGTTTTTAGTGTGACCGTAACAGATTCTGCCATTAGCAGATGCATATGTAGAGTACATGCACCTTGACCCAGGAGATAATTAAGAGGAACAGAAAACAGCGTGACCAAAAGCCCCTGGTTCCTCTCTGTTGCATTGTGTCATCCCTTCTGGGTGTCATGGAATGCAGTATTATCAACCAATATTAAGATAGGGTTTAATCTGAAGCCTCGGGCTCTGGCAGCTTCTGCATTGCTCTATAAATCATCCTTTTTTAGGAGAGTTTGGTTGGGTATTAAAGAAGTGTTTATATCTAAGCTTCAAAGTCAGCACTTGCTGATGCAATTAATCTACAGCTCTCAGAGCTGAACCTAGTTGTTTATTTTTAGGTGGAACTACTTTTCATCCAAAAGTGCTGACTTGTCAAAATTGGAGTATTTTGTGGGAAGATGTTTTAGGAAAAATTGAATAGAACTGTCTGCTGAGGAGGCATGAGGAGAATCTGCCAGCTTTATGGAGCAAAGGGCAAGGGCAAGTTGGGAACTCAGAGCTCTGGAGCCAGGCATGTGGCTCTTTGCTCAGCTTTTCTGTTCTCAGCTTTTACAAACCTCACCTCAGGACTGCCAGCAGTGGAGAAATCCTTAGTGTTCAGCCCTGAACTGCCCAGCCACCCCAAATACTGGTGTAGAAAGGCTTGGGGAACATGAGGGAGCTTTATGGAAAGGTAAAAACACAAAGATATCTGTACTTTTGAAAACCATGATTGTGAAATTTCTTTGCTGCGACAATTTAAGTTTTTAGTCTAAAAGAGAAGAGGCTTTTTACATTCTCTCAGCAGAAAAATTCCTGTGACTAGACAATAATATCTGCAAATGTATGTATACAGCATTAGCTTCTCTTTTCCTTAGCTGTCTGCACAGGGTTTCTTAAACCCTACCTATTTCAGACATGGAAAGAGAGGTTATGAGAAACACAGCAGCAATCACTAATGGAAAATGCTGACAAGCAGTATGGTATGGACTAACCAAACAGAAATCCCACACTGCAGTTATACCATTTTTGAAAGGAATTTAAAAATGCATGCATTAGTAGATGCTATTCACAGGAGTTTTGGGGTACATACACACCCTTGTCCTGCTCTCTCCATCTCTGGGTTGCTGCATTTAAGACTTGCAGTTTCACCTTGTATGTGCCTTTGGACAAAGCACAAGCAGAGCATTTTCTCCGTTTCTCTGAACAGTGACCCTAAAGTCAGAAGCTGTGAAATAACTACTCTCAGTTCCCTGAACAAGCTTGCTATTGAACTGTCTCCCTTGTTCTTACCCAAGGAGAGTACTCATCTCTGTAATTTGCTTGGCAGCCAAACCACAACCTTCTACTATTCAAGGTATTTTGAAACTATAAAGCATTGTTTTAAATATTGTTTTATACTGAAGACTTATATAAAATAAGAGAGACACTTACAAAGGTAACTTAAATAGTTCTCTATACAATTAAGCTACTATAATTACACTGCTAAGGTAATATTTGTATGACTTAACCAGCATGAGAATTTTTTTTTCCCCTGAAGCTCTAACTCTCTTTTAAAGTGACACAATGATGTAATTCTTGGCTAGGTTACAGTACTGTGTTTACTAGGACTTGGAATTTTCACTATTTAGGTACTCTGATCAGTAAAGAATGAAGATTGATTTATACAGGATGTATCACTGCTCTTATAAGCACTTTCTATAGTGTTCAGTGCAGTTTACTGTTTTGGTGTCTGTATTCAAGATGCTTCAGGGCCTGTCCCAGCTTATCTAAAACATCTTATAAAGTGCCGGGAGGAAGAGTGTGAGGAGTAAGCTCAGAAGAGGAGCAAAAATTATCAGAAGGGAGCTGCTCATTTTCTCAAGGCTGCTGGCCACCAGTTTATTCTAACTTTGTGCTGCTTTCCCAGTAATCACTCTGAAAATCCTGCTGTGATTATCAGACATTCCTTGAACTGTGCTGGGCAATAATATCAGAATTTTAATTCTCAATTGGCAAAAATATGTCTGTTTGTACAGAGGGAAAGTGGGCAGGAATGTGAGAAATGTGCACATGTAGAATTGCAGTTCCTAATGCATGTTCCTGTCTTCTGGTTATCTCAAGTTCATGAATGTCCAAAGAAAGTGTTGGTGTGATATGAGTTTTTAAAATTAGAAGTATTCTTATCTTTTTACAAACATAGGAGCCTGTTTGGAGAAGTAGAAGAGTATACAGGGGTTCCTCACTTTTGATCTAGATTTTGCTTCTTTCACTGGATGCAAAATTTCCATAGTCTGTGTCAGGCCGTGAAGTTCTTCTCTCAACCAGGAGTTTGGAAAGTACTTATTCAGAAAATTTCTTATGATCCTTAATGGTTAATTATATGTGGAATTTAATACTGGCATACCAGGAACTAGAGTGAATGCCTTTAATGTTCAAAGTTTTATAACTTTCCCTTCTATCTTTCTAGTATTTAAATAGTTCATTTTCATATTGCCTACAATACTCTTGCATTTGTGTAAGTGTTGCTATTACTGGTCTTTTATGGCTGAAATATTGAGGACTGTATTCAAATTTTAGTTTAAAGTTAATTTTAAAGGGATAATTAAACCACATTTCTGCATTTTTCTCAATAGTGAAGGATATTTGATGCCCAAATTATAAAACATCTGGACATACTTTACTATTTTAGTGCCACATATATTCCCTTGTCTATCCTTGAATGCAAGTAAGTTTTTTAAAGAAAGCCAATGCTGTGAATACCATGTAATGTCATGTGAACTTTGCACTGGAGATAAATAGAGTGTGGTGACATTTCCACAGCTGTGGGAGAATAATCTGGAAAGGTTAGGCAGGTTTACCTTTTTTTTGTTTGAATACATAAAATTGATCAGTTCACAGTGGAGGTCATCCATTTTGGGCTTGGGCTCACTGGACCATATCCAAAACCAACAGATGTACTTTCCTCTACCCACTTGTATCCACCTGCAGGGACAGAAAACTCTGGTTGCTGAGCACAGAGGCCAAGCAGCGTCAGCTTCAAACTAGAATTTAAAACAGATGGTGCCCCATGCTGACACTGACCTTGAACACACTCTCACGGCTTTTCTCCTCACCCTTGTGCACTGGCTGTGATGTGACCCCATGTACAGACCAGTTGCATTTTTTTGGTTTGTTCTGCCTGTCACATGTTGCCTCTGATTTTATACAGACATTATTGTCTCTCTGGCTGAGGGCAGCATAGAGGAATTGGAAGGGTGCCTGCCAGCCTCATCGGCAAAATCTGGGCATGAATGGAAATCAGAGTCAATTAATAAATAAGATGATTAATATTTTGATAAATACACTATTTGCTCTCTGCCCTTTTACTGTTTCGAGTATAAAGCCTTTCCTTTATCTCACCGGATGTCCAAAGCCCAGCAGCGCCACTCCAGAGAAGCAACCCCTGTGCTGATCCGTGCACTGCACAGACCCCGCTCCGGGTCCCAAGCCGCCAGCCCGAGGCTGCCCGTGTTTCAGCACACGGACACCCGAGCTGGAGCGCAGAGGGGAGCCGAGATCATCCCCAACACGAACCTGAGGAGCTCATGCAGCTCCGTGCCGGGCGGCGCTGCGGGGCTTGTGCGGGCGCGGGGGGACCCCTCGTGGGCAGCGGCGGGAATTCGCCCGCCCGCTCCGCCCGCCGGCAGCCCCCGCCTGCTCCCGCCGCCGGCACCCGCCGGGGCCTCGCCGGACTCAGAGGAGAGACCTCCCTGCTGCCAGCTGAGCAGGGCGAGCTGGAGAGCCCAGGGCTTGTGAAAAATCGCATTTCTGCAACGGGTGTGTGTTGGCAGAGACTTAGACTCTCTTTGACGTACACCCGGGAGCCACAGCCATCAGCCTCAACAAAGTTCAGGCACCAAACTGAGTTACGGGACGTTTAGGCTGGATGTCAGGAAAAGGTTCTTTACCCAGAGAGTGTTATGGCACTAGAACAGACTCCCCAGGGAAGTGGTCGCAGCACCAAGCCTGACAGAGCTCAAGAAGCATTTAGACAAGGCTTTGAGGCACAGGGTGTGACTCCTGGGGTGTCCTGTGCAGGGCCAGGAGCTGGGCTCGATGATCGTGATGGGTCCCTTCCAATTCAGCTTATTCTATGATTCTATGAAAGTTGCTCCATGTGGAGGGTGTTTTGTGTCAGCAGGGAAGTGGACAGTGTGTAACTTGCATCAGGACATGGATAAAAACCTGCCTTGGATATGTAACCCGAGGCAGGGAGCACAACAAAGCCTCTCAAGCTGGATGCTGTACCTGCTGGGGATGTCCTCAGCAGAGACAGTCTCTTGCAAGTAGTGTTTCTGCTCCTGTCTGACACTGAACCTGTGCTGCACAGACATCGCACAGGGACCGGCACGGTGCGCTCGTGCTGTGGGGAGTCACTAAGGTTTCTGCTCACAGCTTGTACAGTTCTGTCTACCCAGACACATGGAATCCCAAACACAGCAAATCCTCAAAGTATCCAAGGGGAAAAGGAGAATCTGGGAGAACACATTGTCAAAAATGACTGTCATTTTAACCAGGACTACGGAAGAATAGAGGAAAAGAGCAAAATGGAGGAACAGCAATGAAAAGCACACTGGGCTTTTCTGGGAGCTGGTGGTAGAAAGCCGTGCTCTGCACTTTAAGTGGTATTTACTAAACTGCACTGAGCTTTCTGTGTGCTTTCTCCACATTCTTCATATGCCCTTTTGCATTAAGGAGTATCTACATTGTGTTTCTTCAAAGAAAGTCTACCACAGTAAGGCTGATTTTTTTCTCAGTTTTATATCTATTTCTAAAAATAGATAAGTATAGTCAGCTGCCACATTTTGACACTCTCTTGTAGAAAGGTGAGATTAGTCACATGAAGGGCATGTTGACTGAACTTGGTAAAGTCTGCTTTTTATGGATCTGACAAAGACTAACATGAAAATGTAGACCCTCGAGTTTTATCTCAATTTAGTTCTGTAGATGGGGTAAACAGATGTGCACCTTACTGTTTCAATCACTGAAATTAAGCGTTTGTTTTGATATATCAGCTCACTATAACAGAAATAAATGCTTTGCTACATTATTTCATTTGCTGTCTGAAGATATTTTGTTTAAACTTCTACACCACAATCCTGTTTTAAGCTCTTCACTGCAAATCCCAAGATTGGGATGACACCGACTGTTCTGTGCACACCATTTATATCAGTGAGCACTACAACCTAACTCTGTCCTTGCACCCTGTGCCACTGCCTCTATTAACATGATGTAAACACCTGACCATCTAATTTTCATATTCTTACACAATATTGAATGTAATCAGATCCTGAGGCTACAGACACTGCCACAGTAGGGCAGAAGTAATTACAGAAACACCAGTAATGCAATTAGTGGCCACAAATTTTGCTGACATGATGTACCCTTAGCAGCATGTCCAGCTCCTGAGGCATTGTGCAGCTGAGAGTTGTGGACAGAAGTTTTAAGACAGTTTTCTGATGTAGATAGCTACTGCCTAAAAGACCACCTTGAAACCTTGATCTTTGCAGGTTAAAATAACTTGAACTTTTCTTAGGAATTCTGTACAGATTTCAGCTAGGCTGCTGTTACTAATCTGGTAGGAAAAATATATACAAGGATACTAATAAAAAAAATCTGCTCAGTCTACTTCCATCTAGGATTTAGTTTCAGTACATAGCTTAAGGAAGACAAAAAACATTTGCCTCTGATACTGGTATGGTTACAGGAACATGGATAATTTTGTTTTATGATGTTTTATGAGCATTATCTTCTACTTCCTGTTACAGGCTTTATATATATGTTTTTCACCCTTTTGCTACTGTTAGAACTCTTCATATGACATTGAAATGTAACATTTTCTTGGGTTGTCTTTGATCTTTAAACATTAATTTTTGAGTTGCATTTTTAAAATTAGAATTTTTCCGTTTGTTTTCCAGGTGGAACGACTATCCCACTAACAAGTTCTTGTTTATTGTCCTCTACATATATAATTGAGTAGGCTCTCCAAAACCATGTGTGCTTTTCTCCATGATCAGTTTAAATTCTGGGACTTCCTTTACTTTTGTCTTCCAGTTACTTTGTTTTACACGATTTTCTTTCAATCTGCAGAATTTGCTTCTGCTGCAGGTTGTGTACGTTTCTCTCCTGAGAGAGATATATTGCATATTTCACAATAAGACAAAATAAGAGTAATCAGTAGCTGATTTTTTGCCAAGGCAAAGAGGGCAACTGTAGGAGCTAGAAAAACAAATGTGAAATCAGGCCAAACTGCAATGAAACAAAAGTTCTTCCTGTTGCAAAGAATGGGAAGTCCTCTGCTAATCTATTATTGCTTGATTTATTAACATACAGACCAATCTAACAACATCCACGTATTTAACGCATGTCTAAACACATTTGCAACAGAAAATAGACTTATTTTGCACAGTCATGGCCTAAATGTATCTTTAGGTTTATCTCAAATCCCAGTAAGTTTAGGAATGGCTTTCTTTGTGTCTGGCACATTTACACTGAAAGGAATGCGTGAAATTAGCCAGCTCTGTCTCAGGTTTTGTAGAACAGTTTCTGTGTGTTATGCAATATATTTAACCTATAAATCAAAGCTAGACAGAATTCAAATATCTGCAGGGCACAGTTGTATGCAGTTTGAGTCTGTGCTTTCACAGAAAAAACAATGTCTCACACTGAACTGCTGGTAGGGAAATAACTACACTGGTTTAGCTCACCTTCAACCTGACCTCCCTCCCATCCACCCTGTAGCCTTTGCTATCTCTTAGCACCAAAATAGCCCAGGAGCCTAAAGCATGAAGCGTTATCAGTGCCACAGCAGACAAAGCTGTTGCGGCTGTTCCAGAAGCGTTGCCTGGGGCTGTCTGCCTTGCCCATGAGATGCAGGAGGTGCTGTAGCCAGTGCACTGGTGGGCACAGTGTAGCTCAGGATTTGGCATGTTGTGGCTTCCAGCTGGTTTAAAGCCTGATACATTAGTTTGCACAGTTTGAGTTCAATGATAGCAGCTTAAGCTGCTGTAACAGAATCTGAAGTGCAATGGCTGAGAGCCACCTCACACAACAGCTGCTGCTGCTGCCTCACCTGTGGGCAAGGATCTCCCAGAACATTATAACACAGATCTATGAGAATGAAACTCCCCATGTACTGCAAATATGCCTTTTGGCTTATTTGAACCTGCAGGGTAATTTTTCAGGAGATGTTTGCCCTGGCTGCTGGTCCCAGAGTACTGACTGAATGGGTCCAGATGGCTGGAAAGGACCACTGACCAGCCTCTTCTTGTCCATCAATGGTGTTAACAACATATCACCAGAACTGTGTGAGACTGTTTTGTAACAAGCCGCTGCATTTTAATACATTTGTTTTATTTCTTTGTCTGAAAAAATTGATTTTTGAAATCAAAGCCTGCAGCCTATTCCCCCTTCATACAAATGAATCACTTTGGTATTCCTTTTTAGATTAATCCAGCAGTTGTGATAATGACATTTTTGAAAGTGGCTGCTGTCTAACGCTGTATAATTTTTTTTTAGTAACGATTGATCCATAAAATAGAATTCATACCATTCTTAATACACATTCTAACTAGAAGCAGTGATGGTGTGTGTGCAAAGCAGGCATATCAAGAAGTGCCTGAGTCCTTGTTTCCTGGGGCATATTAAGGCCTTGGCTGCAGCAAAAGTAGGTACTCTCTTTTGGCTGGACTGGAATTTCAGTTGCTATCAGCTACAGAGAATTCAGTCTATGATCCAAACAAGAGCCAGACTCCAAAGCAAGGTACTGGAGATTAAAAGTAGAATGGTATTATATGTGATTTCTTTACTGTCTCTTCTAGACACTGAATTAAAAGAAGTCAAGAAAAACAGAGACAGTGTGGGAAAATCCCTGCCTATGCCTGGGGTGTTCTCTGTAATAAAGTAAAATGCAGTTCTGGATAGTTTTTCACTTGTAGGATCTTAGGCAAGTGTAACACAGTTCGAAAAAACTCAGTTGTGGCACAGTTTATAAATGAAAAGAAACATATATGTAACTTTTTATTTATAAATTTTCTTTATAAAATGAAGACCCACTTGGTCAAACACACTTTGCCCAAGTTCTTCTATACAGGACATGCTTGCAGGTAGCTATTATTAAAGAAAATATAAGGAGGTTAGGATGAATCAGAAGAAAAAAAGGGTCCTCTTTAGTCTTGAGTGAGTGTACTTCAAATGTATTAACTACTTCAGTAAACAGTGTCTTTGTTTTTTGCTGGGGGGTAAAGAAACAGGACATTCCTTTCAGCACTCTGAAATATTCATGCCATCTGCTGTGACAAGGGTATCTATGCAGGCATTTTAATAGCAGCACCACTTGGCCACTGGGACAGCAGTTTAGACTGATTCCTGCCTATTACAGTAATATTATTCCAGCTGTGTCTTTTCAAGAAGTTCAAGAATATATTTTCTCTATTATTGGTCTTTGATGGAAACTACATTCTCCTAGAATCCAAGGATCTGGTGAATACAGGCATTGGCATTATTTTTAATTTTTGCATCTGCTGGTTTAAACACTTTTAAAAGTCGTACATTAGGTCTAATTTGCTATCTACAGGTCTTAACAACAGCTGTGTTTTAAAAGCAATCTGTTCTACTCAGTACAGTAAAGTGTGTTGTCAAGAGCTGGTAGGTCCATCGAGCTGCAAAGACTTTCCTGGACTGTGACACTCTCTTCCATCAGTGTGTGAACTGCTTTCAGAAGGCTGCCAGTTAAAAGGGGTCAGTTCAGCTGTGACCTACTGAGCTTGCATGGGACCCAGTCCTCTGTTTGTAGGCAAATGTTAATATCTGAAAGACCAAAGCACTTGAGGGACATTACCAGCAGAGGAACAAAGGTGGGGTTTGGGTGGTTTTCCTAATTTTTTTTTTTTTGCTTTTAAGAGTTATAACAGAAGAAAACAAATATAATCATAGAGAATGTTACATCTCTAACATTACTGCTATTTCTCCTCTATGTGCTCCTGAAGAGGCCTTCCTTAATGAGGGATCCCAGTCTTGGAGAGCCCAGCTCCAGCTTTGGTTCTGCTTTTCTGGGACACTTGCTGAGTAGCAGAATCTCTACAAGTAAAAACAGTGTTTTCAACTGTAATTGTTGGCTTTGTACCAAATGCAGAGCCAGCCTGGATGGAGAAACTGATAATCTAAAGTCAACAAAGTGGAGTTTAGTAGAAGTAACTGTAGAAGATTATAATAAGATGAAATCAAGCACAAAATATCCAGTACCTGGCAAGGCAGCAGAGCTGCAGAACAGGGTCTGGTGCTTGTATTGGGTCACAAACTGAAAAAAAGAGCCAGTCAGTGAGAAACTGTGATATAGAAAATCAATCTCCCTCTGGGATGTATTAGCAAGAGTGTCACTGAACTGAGCAGAATTTGCTCTTTGCAATGCTGGTGTGACATTATTTGGAGAGGTCAAAGCACCAGACATTAAAAGGATGACATGCCCAAAAAGAGCAATGAGAATAGTCAGAGGCATTTAAAATGTGTTATTTGTGAGAAACGAAAGAGGAAAGGGTTTGTTAACTTTTGGAAGAGAAATAACTACGACTGGGGAGAGGTGATGCTGATAACCTTTCAGCTCAGTAAAATTTAAAAGATTATTATAAGGAAAGAGAACAGCGATTGATTTTTCTCATTGCTCATCACCACAAACCAAGGAAAATGGCAGCTGGTTTCAGCAAACACCACTTTGGTAAAGTATCAGGAAAAAATCAAGCCACCAGGTTTTTCAGTCTACTGGCTCAGTTCCCACAATAAACACAACCTAGGAAGAACGGCTTGCATGACATCCCGCTTCTCTCTGAGACACAGCAATACTCCCCTGTATCCTTTTCCACAGGATCCCAGCATGGACTTTCGGCATCTGGAACAAACCTGTGAAAATTGGAACTGCTAGTGAATGTAACCATTGTTTTCCCAGTCTGTTTGTGTCTTGATTTCTTTTTGAAAGTCTGCATCTCTTTTCCTACCTCCTGGACTGTGTCTGAAGTAAACAGAGATGAGTTGAAGGACTTAATGTTGGCAGCCTGGAAGGCAAATAATTCTGTGCCTGGAACTGTAACCAGGCAGCTCAGTCAATATCAACTTCAGTAAATCAGTAACACTCACTGCTCTCAGCAAAAATCACTTCTTTCTCTAAAAGAGCACATTCTTGGAAATCTACACTCAAACCCCACTTCAAAACATTCCAGAGAATTAATTTGCATCTCTCTGGCCTTTAACTCCTTTCCCCCCCACTCCAATAGGTTGCAAAATTTGGACAGTTCAAAAGACCACTGTAGCAATTGCAGGAGCAAAAGTCATTACTAGAAATCTGTGCATAGCTCTTTTTGAATTAATAGATGAAGTGGTAGGTTTTTTTGAGCTGGGGACAGAAGAATATGCAGTACTGTTTTGATGGGGTATAATATATATGAGAATAATCTGTATGTAGTTATAAACAGACTCTCAAATCTGTAATTACTCCTGTTTCTCTGGCAGGCATAAAGGTGGGATGCTGTACAAACAAGGAAGATGTTCAGGTGTATATTTTAAATGGTGTGTTGGAAATGGCAAGAAAGTCTTGGTTCTGCCCAGGATCTGTGCAGGTGGAAGATGACTTTTTACAAGGCATTGTCCACACTTCTGCTGTCACCTGGAGATCCCAGGGCAAGTAAACTCTATTATCTTTGACTGACTCTTTAAAAGATATCACTAGAAACTGAAACACACTATTTCATGCAAGAAAGGTTTCCTACATTTTGGATTTAGAGTCTTGACTGCTGAAATGCTGCTTTCATACAGCCGTCGCTGCTAAAAATTGGTTTTCCCCAAATGATCCCAAACTTACTGAAATAACCTGACAAATCCTAATTCCTGCAGAACTTTTTTCTTTATTTTTGGTGTTATCATTGGTAAACATACCTCTAGTGTGGTATTAAGTGGCAAACTTTTGACGTACTTCCAATAACTTTAACACCTGCTTTTTTTTTTTTTCATGGCAGAGTAAATCCTGATGAAAAATATTTATAGTGATCATCATTTCAGATGCCCTTACAGTAAGTCCAGAGGACTTAAGAAAGAGTGTTGATCTTTTCTGTGGGCCTCTATAACTGCAGCGAATCTGACTGCAGTAAGTCACGGCTCCCAGAGGGACTTTGCTTATATAGAGTCAAATACAGAGAGAGCAAAGATAAGCCTAGGAGCTAAAACCACTGAATCCAGCCTTAAAATTAACAATCACAAAATCTGTATCTATTTAGAGCTTTGATTTAACTAAGTCTCTCAGAGAACAGATCAATTGTAGGCATGGCATCGAAGCCAATCACCATGATGTCTAAGTGAGGATGGTTATCCCAGCCTTATTCTTCCCTACATTAGCCTAGACATACAGTGGGATCAAACTCTTGTTAAACACTCAGCCATTCCTCCCTTTGTGTCTACAAATGACAGGCAAGGGACAGAAACAGCTATGTCTTGCAGTCCACAACAGCATATCAATATCCCAATCTGCATAGCACACAACAGGGGTCACCTTGCAGATGGATTAGTGTGCCAGCTCCCTGTTGCAGCTAGGTAATGCAGTGAGTTACATAAAAGTTAATTAGCAAAGCAAAGAAAGCATAGAACCTGAAAGGCTCTGATGTTTTGTTTAAATACTATAATCCTCTGATGTTCTGCAGATTTACAGCAAGACTCATGGGCTCCTCTTCTTTATGGAGGGGATGGGTTACTGCTTGGTGAATCTGACTCCTGAGATGCACAGCTGAATAATCTATAAGGCATATTTATGAGACAGGGTAATGCTTCACGAAGCAGTCCCAGAGCTAATGTTATTTAGTGTCCTTTTGGTTTATTCTATGAAGATAGTATTTAATAGGATTGTCAGATTGTTCCTGAGCTTGGCTAGCCAAGGCCAGACTTCCAAAATGAAAAACATGAAACAGTTTGGGAGTTCAGGCCTGTGGTTGCTCTCAGTTCTTCTGTAGAAAGAACTGAGATAACTGGCCTGGGAAACTTGGAGGAGAGAATTGTAAACTATATTATTATCTTGCTTTGTACCTGTTATTTACAATAGCTTGTGCTTTGGGATGTTTTCCTCTAGTCTGGCTAGGCTGGTGATAAAAAGCTCACTGGTTTTCTACTTAGGGGGCTTTTCTTAGAATGGGGCTCTACTTAGAATAAAGCTCTTGACAGAATAAAGGCTTGTTCTCACTTGCCTTCTGGACCATGGAGTCTCTCATTCCGTTCCTGGCACGAAGTGCTAACGGCCCCTTCATATAACAAATGGTGTTACCCGAGGTGATGCCAGACACCAGCCACAACACAGGCCTATTTTAAAGATTCTAATTTCTTTGTTTTACTTGCCTTAGTATTGCAATCCTGTAGTTATTTTTATTTTTAACAAAGCCAATTACATTTTTGTACTAACCCTCATGTCTTTAGTAATAAGTGTGACCTTCAACTTAGCTGCCATACAGAATCCAGCCAGGTATGACAGAGAGAGCAAAATGTTTATTCTCAAAGGTCTTGTGTCCTTTTATAGCATCCAGTCTGAATGCTGCAACTCTATAGAGCTGAGGAACCAACTCTGGACTTCTGTTCCAAAGACTGCTTTTCTGCTGAGTGAGACGATGGTTGTACTTGTGGGCATCAGCTTTCCTTAATGGGGATCAGGTCTTCAATGTCATGGGATTCCAGGCATAGCAACAGGCACAGAATGAGAAAACAGATCTACACAACCTGGTGGGCATCAGGTGAATGTGGTGATAAGAGAATAGAACCAAGTGGTTTATGTACGTGGAATAGGAACAGAGCTTCTTAATTTCCACCTCATGTGGGCCATGACTCAAATGGACTGAGTCATAGCAATAATTAATACAGCTCAATCTCATTTCCTTTGGATTAGCACTCCCATTGCAAACGTGTGGCTACTGCTGCAGATGCTTTTATTGATAGCCAGCAGTGTTCTCCACAGAAATTAAGCCCTTGGTTGAATTTTTGCACCTGTGCCTCACTCTGGCCATCAGAAAATCCCAGGGTAGCACAGGGACAGAGGACTTAATATAAGACCAAATTTGTCCTGTCAGATAAGTGCTGAGTGTGGGTGACAAGGTGGCAGAAGAAAAGTCACTATCAATCATGCTCTAGCACTTTTTTGGTAAAGTAGAAGTTAGTTCCCTACAGCAGCATGTGCAGCTTTCAAAAGTCTCAAACCCCTATAAGTAAAAATATCAGAAGTGGGTCTGTCAAGAAAGGAGGAAATACAGGATACCCAAGGCACAGACAGTATGGCATAAAGGGGAGTGGGCAATATCATTCAGCTAGAAAAACAACATTTTCTTGTGATTTCAGGATCTGAAATCATCTGCATGGCCTTTGATGTTTCATTCCTTTGAGCTTTCACCCATTAGTTGCAAACCCCTCTTTTGATGGGTACGCTGTAGATGCAGTAGTGAAATTTTCTCTGAGACATAAATGTTGATACCATGCATTGTTTAAGAAACAAATGTTTACTTAAAATGAAAACTTCAGTCCATCGCTGTTTGAATTTTCTGCCTAGAATTGTGATGCTAATGCAGAGACCACTGTGGTTTTGTAAAAGAGAAGAGGAATGACATAATCTGCAATATTTTTCTCTTCCACAAATGTTTTTCTGGCAGGTTGGAAATCGTACAAGCAGCCACTGGATGGCAATGTTTCACACGCAATTTCAGTCTCGATGGTTTAATAAGACTTGGAGTGCAGGTGCTCATCTGATTAAAACTTTCATCCAAATCCTAGTCTAACACTTATTTCAATTCCATGTTTGTGTCGCTGACAGAAATTGAACTGACAGTTGTATTATGGAGAGGCTACTGGCTCTGCATTGCTAAGGTCGAAACTTGTTTTCCATTATAAACTCAATCTTGGCCTCAACTCTGAAATTCTCAGTAAAGACTATTCCTCTTTCATATATTGAGACTGCAATGAGCAGCAAAGAGAGACGTTTTGTTCCCATTTCAGATAAGTTAAGCAGGGTGTTTATTTGGTTCAGGTCTGTGGACACTCTGGTGTTAAAATGTATAAAACTTTTTGCAGTGTCTCTTCTCTGAAACTTTCTATAAAATTCAAGACCCCCAGAACAACACAGGCTGGATCTGCAAAGCTTATTGAGTAAAATGGGAAGTAAAGTTCCTCCAGCTGAATTCACCCTTCCTTCCTTATAATTGCTTGCAATGAAATTCACCTAACATTTCTGAACTTTTTCAGAAAATGAAAATCTAGTGACAAGTAACACAGTGACAGGTGCAGGTGTTCTGAGGAAGCAATTTTTTACACTCATCTGTCAGTATTCATGCTGAGAGCACTCACACCTGGATTCAGCTAGGAAACAAGCACAGCACAAATCAGGTGACTTGGCTGGCAAATTAGAGCTGACCAACACGGATCAAAAAGAAAATGCTGAATGCTTAGAGAATTAAGGTGGCATATCCATACACTTGGGGGTTTTTACTCCTTAAAAAAAAAGTAACATTGTAAGAGAATATGAGATAAGAAAGTTGAAGAATCCTGATCATTACAAGTATTCATTGTGAGAAACCAAAACACTAAAATCACTGATATTACTCACTTTGCTTCACTCACCATGTTGCAAAAGCCTCCTTTCTCTTCATACACCTGCTCTTGTTATCTATTGCTGACCAGCACATATCTGACAAGTATGCCATATGCCAGGCCAGCAAACAGAAAATCACTGTGCAAAAGAAATTTTCCACAAATCTTTGTTTCTTGTTTCAGTGCAGGTTTGAGTAGTAATTGTGGGAATCATGTTTACAGTACATTCCTCCCTGCCTGGGTCAATTTAGTATGGTGTTTACTGCATCTGAGGAAATCGGCTCCTTTGGAAGACGATTGTCTCTTGAGATATTTCTTGATGCTGCAATCATCCAGGAATGGATACACTTTCTACTCTGCCACTGGTTTTGAGCAACAAGCTTTTTATACCTGCCCTCAGAGAATTCAGAATAGCTCTATATGGGAAAAATCCAATCTCATTCCTATATTGGCACAACCTTTGAATCTTTTGCTTTACTTCTACAGATCATAGAGAATGCTTCTAGCGCTTTTTGTGTAACAGATAAAAAGGTACACAGAGGGGAGGACTGAAAGCCTGGTATTGCCGTGGAAGAGAGCTAAGATTAGAGCTACACCTGAAGATCATTTCCACTTTCAAGCATTCTCAGTTTAGTCTTACAATGTGTACCCTAACACTGTAATGTCTCTCTTAGAGAGTTAAAGTGCTCTTATATTTTACTTCTCTGCTACTGACAGGCACTCTCACACTGTACACAAGCTTCTGTCTCGAAAGTACACCATTTCTTTTTCTTTGCTGCTATGTACAGCTAAATTCAGAAGGTGAATTTGTATTTGATCAAACTTTTTCAAACTTGGTGTTTCCACATTTTTTGATCATAAAGAGTGACATGCTAGAAAAGTACGTTATAACACAAAACTGAGCTATGGCCAGATAGTAAGGCAGAAAATAAATTAGACTTACATAAGCTAGACTGTTCTAAGAAAATGATGCAACCTAGTCCTAGTAGTAGCATAGTGATACCATTTGCGTCAGTGAAATTCATTAATAAGGTCACTATTTCTCTAAGGAACTCTCACTTCAGGTGTTAGTAATACGAGTGTGAATATTTGTTTTGACAGGACTTTCATCACTTTGAGTATATTTAAGTAAATTATTTAAAAAGGGAAATATTTTTAAATTATAAAAAAGCAATGAAAGCAGATCATTAAACCCCTTAACATTTTACCAAAATATGTTTTAAAGGGTATATCATAAGGAGTTTTTTGTTAACAAGCACCTACTGACAGCCTCAGAGCTCAGGTTCTTGGCTGATGCAGTAGGTCAGTCATACAAAAAGGGTAAGTCTCAATAGCACTCAACAGCCACTTACACAACCTGCTCAAAATACCCAGAGCCTGACATTTTTAAGTTAATGATTTTATTGAAATGAGTGAGTTCAGGTCTAATATACAGCTGTAGCAATGCATCCAAATCTGGCCCAAAGAATTCACATTGCACGTTTCGTGTATGTGGAACAGGTAAATAGTGATCACCTATAAACATTTTAGTCTAAATGCCCTGCCCAAAATCACATAGGACCCCTTTGTCAGGGACACAGGAATACTCTGTGCTACTGAAATAGCAAAAGAGTCAAATGCCTTTTTTTTTTTCTCTTTCAAAAACATCAATGTTTGCATCTCTGGATAAAAATGAAATATTTTATTTTGAGGCCTTGACTCAGGATAGATTACATATTGACACAAATCACATTTAGAGTTGTCCCAGTGTACCCCTTCAGGTATTAAAGGGTTCCTGAATTAACTGTGCATATGTTTGAAGCTAATAATGAAGATTTAAGTCTTCAGCATCAAGGTTTTATATGAAGTATGTGGTGGTGGCTCAGATTAAGCAGAATTCTAGAAATGGTACCTTTAATTTAACATTTTAGCAAACCTCTTATGGAAGTCATCAGGACTTCTGAATTAAAAGTGTAACATTTTCCCCACTATTTGTGGTAAGTCAGACAACCTAGTAATTTTCTCCTAGTCATGAAAGAAGACAGATCTAAAATACTCTTGCCACAGAAGCACAGTCAGCTCTCAAGAATAAAATGAAATTAAGGAAGATCAGAAAACCCTGAGGAACAATACTTTCACAAGTAAAACTTGGGGGTGACTTCCAAGACAGAAAGGAGGAGGGCACTTAAAGCTTATTTTTGAGAGGTTTTTGGATATGAGAACTGTATTTCCTGTGGAACTGCAAAAATTAAAGTGGCTTTGAGATATTAATGTCCCAGTATAAATATTCTAAGAGGCAGTAGGAAGATTTTCTTAGAGGGAAACACTCTGTAGCATATCATCACCAAACACAGAAGTGATCTAGAGACACTGGGAAACAGCACATAAAATGAGAATGGAATTTTTCAGTGTGGTAACTTTTACAATGCCATGAAGTCAGCTTAATGTTAGAAACATGGAATGACTTGCAAATGCAGCAAAATCATCATATAAATCCTTACTATTAACTTTTTTTGCCAATATTAATGACATCAAAGTGACTTGAGAGATTTTGTTTATTTTTTATTGAATATGACAATGCCCTGACACTTTCTCCAGATCAGATTTGTGTGTGTACTGACATCTATCTAGGCATAATAGTTGTCAAATCTAAGACTCGTTAAATAATGGGAAAAAGCCAAAGAAGAGCCAGGCTGCATGGGGGGACACATGAGACCTAGGATACTGTTAGTGATGTGTGCTTGTAGAACTGAGTGGACAGAAGGACTGCCAGGATGGAGATTCAGCTGTTCCAGGAGCTGACAGCTACTCCATGCCTGAGGCTTTGAGGGAAGCTTCAAAAAATGTGATAATCGGAGAACGATTGAACTTTTAGACAAATGTCCTGTTTTGCTTCACCAGCTCTTGGCTCATCAGCTCTGCAGAAAGAATGTGATTAGAGACAGTTATCCTCTTTAATGCAGGAATAGTGTTTCCCCTCCAGGCTGCTTTAGGAAAATGGTGCTTCTTTCCTCAAAGTGTGACACCCCAGAGAGGAAGCTGACACTATCTTCTACAAAGCAGAGACGTGTGAAAGGAAGAGTCACCAGTGAATGCCAGCCCAGCACCTTTGCTTTGAGGCTGAGCAAGGGTTGGAAGGTGTCATGAGGACCTGTGGTCCTTCAAAACCGACCAGCAGGCTCCTGGCCTGCCTTGCACCTTCATCCCATGTGTGATGGCACCCACCACAAGGCACTTTGTGTCCCCCCCCGCTCAGTGTCAGATGGATGCAGGCGGAACCGCGTTCCTCTGGCTTTTCCTCTCTTTGACCAGATAGGGAGGCTGTGGGCAATGAGGGCATTTCAGAAATGTGTCCTTTCCCTGCCTTTTCACGGTCATGGGGGGAATAAGAACATCTCAAAAGCAGATAGGGAAGACAAAAATCCCTGTAAATAGAAGAGCAAAAGAGGTGGAATATGAAACCTTGCAACCACTGAGGTCAGAGGCAAGTTTCTCAGGAAATCTGTGAGACTAGTCCTCCTGCAACAAGATTGGAAGGCAGAGAGAGATGGAAGCTTGAAAATGTTCAAAAAGAAGCTGTTTTTTTGTTTTCTTAGTTGCACTGAAAATTAGATGTGGGAAATATCAAATACTTCATGCCTTGGCAGAAGTTTGTTTTTCCCTATGAGAAATGAAATACAGAAGAGTTTGTTTGAAAACTTGTAAAATGGAGAGGATGTTTCGGGGTTTTGTAAGCCAAAGACCAAATGCCTTGAAGGCTGAAAAGGGAATATTTTTTCATTTTATTTTGTCAGCAGCAACTATGTGTTTTACTAGGCAACAAAAGCCTTCAACAGCTATTTTATGCACCTTCATTTCCTAGTAGAATATTTTCATCCATTTCTTTTCCCATTCTTGCCACACTCTCCATTAAACTCTTTTTTTTTGCCATTTCCTCTTCTCATTTTTTTTTGGTTTACATCAGAGTTTGCAAAGTGGACCTACAGACTTTTCAGAGAAGCTCTGTCAGGCTTATAAAGAAAAGTTGGAAACAGTATCTAAAGTGTCAAAGAGTAAAAGGCTAGATGGTTGTGTCCCCTGTCTCACTGCTGCTCTCCTGCTTATAGCTGTGATTTTGTATTCACATTCAGTTTTCAGAGTAGACAAGATTTCTGGTTGCACTTTGCAATGGTAATCTGTAGCTGTGATACTGCTTAGCAGTTCATATTTTTTAAAACAATCCCTTCAATTTTAATCCAATAAATGGCTTCTTGTCAACACCCTGTGCAATTGTACTGTTTCTTTGCTTTGTTTGACAACATCCTGGAAAAAACCTTTAGCTGTAAATCTATAAAGAAAGCTTAATTTCCACCTTAATTCCAGACACAAGAGAATACATAGAAAACTAGAAAACTATATACCTGTTTACTGATATCTGGGGCAGACGTGAAGATGGTAACCACTGCAGAGATTGATTCTGCAGCCTCAGCAACTTTGATAGGAAATAGAAAGTTTAAAATCACCAGCTGCAGCATTCTCAGAATCTAAAAAATAGTGAAAGTGCAAAACATCTTTCAGTTTGGAGCTACAGAGAACAGCATCTGTTACATTATGACTTATGAATAAGAGAAGAAAGAAAAACCAAAGATGTTAGTGTATTTAGGAAGGCTTTATTTTGGATCAGAGGAACATATTTCTCATATGAAAGAAAGGAAAATTACTATATCATGTCCAAGAAGTTTGTCATAACGTGCCTAGTTATTTTCACAATAGAATAGTCAAGGTTTTTTCCCTTAAACAAAAGAGGATCGGTTCTTTGGAGAATCTAGTCTTAGACATACTTAGTTTACAGATTCACAGCCTGGTTTTGGATGCTTAAGTGGCAACAGAATTTGAATTAATGACCTGGGAGAGCCAGAGGTTAGTGCTTCAGTGGTTTCCAAAAGCTCCATCAGCAGGAGTCTTGAGCTTTTGCTTATTTTTTTTTTTTTTTGTGAGGTGCCAGATGCCTGTCATGCTGCATAAACAAACAAAACATCTTCACTGATCGGGACAGCGAGAAGTAAAAATGCATGTTGATAACACTGAAATGCTAGAACAGGTTTTTTTCTGCAGTGCTAACATTAACCTGTCTGAGCAGTGGTTGGAAGCAAAGCAATGAGAGGCAAAAGCTTCTCTTGAATAGTCCTGCTCTATGTAAGGAATTTGCATCTTGGTTCTTGATAACAATTCAAACTTTTTGTACAAAATTATGTTAATGATGGATTTGTCAAGAGGTCTGTTGAAGACACTGCTAATTGCCTGGATAACTCTAGGGCAGCTCTGGTAATCATATTTGCTTAGTTATGGGATTCTAAGAGAAATATAATTAAGAAATATAATTCAAAGATAAGATTATTCTATGCAGCAAAAAGACAATCATGTTCAGTGAGTCCAGACCTCTAGTACATCTTGCTTTTCCTTTTCCTATGATTCTGACTTTTCCATTCAAATTACATTGTTTATTGCCACCATTACTTTTACATTTGCTTAATTTGTTTGTTGGAGTCTGAGAAGGGATCAGTGGGTGGCTGATTTCCCCACTGAAATGTTTTATCAGCTTGTCTGGAGTTCAGTGGGTCTAGAGAAGTTTGATCATCACACACTTGCACTCCTTGTCAACAGTTCTGTGAAAGCCTCACAGGAAACAGATGTGGTTTTAAGGTATTTCTCACAAGAAAGCTAACAGATCACTGTGACTATGGTCATAGCTAAGGTGCACCATAGACAGCTCACTCCTCAGATCAGCATGTGGTCCATGCTGACTTTGCATGACAATCCTCTGATGCTTGTAATTAATAACTCCCTTTTCCAGGAATAGGTTGGAGTGACATTCACCCACCAACTCTGGAGAGAGGATCGGTGAAAAGTACTTCTACACAGCACCTTTTCCTTTCTGCAACTGACTGTTTTCATTCAAAGCACTGACTGAAGTCCAGCTATATGCTCTGGAGCTTGTTGGATTTCTTTGCCAGGGGACGCTCTTGTTTGCATAATGGGATCAGCTGGTCATGGCAGGTTATGTGATGCTGGCAGCTGCCTCTTTTCAAACAGCTTTAGTGTCTCCTAGTCCTTGCCAATTGCAAGGTTGAGATATAAAGTCTTTTGGGAGATCAGCCTTTATTAAACAACATGGAGAAACCCTGTTGTTTTAAAAATTTGAAGTGAATGAGAAGGGTGATTGACTACTTTATGGCTATCTCTTCCAGCAATTTTGCTAATCCAGAGAAAGATCAGTGAACAAAAGGGAATAAAGTGGGTCGACTTTTCATATGATTTAAATGGTTCAGAATTTCTTCCTAAATATGTTTTCATCACTGGAATAACACAGAAAAAGGTTTCACAAACATTTACTACTTCCCAGCCAGGTGTTAATTATTTAAATTGCATGCATTGTTTCTGCTTTCTGGTTGAGTGACTTAGGTAATAATCCATTTCAATAAAAATTATAACAATCAACCTTAAATGGTTTTTTTGTCTGCTTTCTGAATAACTCAGCATTCAAAGGTGAAAATCAATGTTTTGAACATCAGTGGAAGTGAAGCTTGACTGCATGAATATTTACTGACAGCTAAGATGTCAGATTGGCAAATCATATGAATCAAATTTGGGTTCGCTTGTTACCATTGTTAATAATAAGTGATTGTGGGACAGTATTACTCCTGTATTTTTTCAGTGTTCAAAATATAGTGAAAGCATACAACTAAGAGAGTGTGAACTTCAAAGAAGTTACACTGTAAGCATAAAACACAGGGGGCTTACTGGCTTTGGATCAAACGTTTGCAAAATTTTCCCTCTTTTTTTCCTGTCTCTTTTGTCTCTCTCTCTTACAAAAATACACTATTTTCCCAATTATAAGAGCCACTATGAAAAAATAAAGTTACCACTTCATATTCCCCAAGATAGGGCTGAATAAAGCTTTTAATTTCTCTAATTTCTACAAGTGCTTTGTCTTAAAGAGAAGAGAGGACTCAAATCACACTGATCAGGTATGTGATGTCAAAAGATTCAGATCTGTTTCTGATGAACTTTTATAATTCCAACTGCAGAGGGATCTGCTACAAAAAACTCTCTCTTAGAGCCAGAATGGAAACCTATCAGTGGCTTGCATACTTCATAGAAGTAGGAGGGTTGGATAAATATCTCTAAAGCTTTTCCATATGCATTGGCAAACTTAGTATTTAACTCTTTAGATGCTGTTTAGAAACTTCCAACCAGATTATTTATTCAAAATTGAAATTCTTGCAAATGAACTGTCAGGCAAGATTGCTTATTGAAAGCTTATATCATAAGTAAATTTTCATAAACTGATGAGTAAATTAATAATTTTAAAAAAAAAATTGGCCCAATAGATTTAAATTTAAAAAGCAAGCTTTTAAAGTAGAAATACTAGTCTAAAAATTATAATATGTAATCAAGGCATAAAATCATGCATGGAAAACTATATACTCAACCCAAAGGGTTAGAACATGACATTTCAAACACTGAATCCCTTCTATGGATTAAGCATAAAATGCAGACAGGAATCTATTTCTAAGTAAGCTATCAATATAACGTTTGAAATAATGCATGCATTCAAGAAATCCATAGTCAAATAATAACAGGGTAAAAAAAATCATATCTCTTTTCCACTTGCAGGAACAGTTTGTCACCCATAGGCAGAATCAGCCACAGAATTACCAGAAAAGTGAAAGAAACCTTCAGCAGCCTTCACTATCAGTGGCTAGCAAAATACACAGTCCTACATTACCTGACATGGTTGCAGTACCCTGTGTTTAAGCCAGGGGTGCTTCCATCCGTTCAAAGATTAGTTCAAATTTTATATTTATTTATTTATTTATTATTTATTTTACCAGGGAGTTGAAGACCCTCATAACAGAGGCATTCACTAATTGCAGTGTTAGAAAAGAGTGAAGTTCGTAACCCCTAGCAAGATTACAGTAATGCACCATATGAAATCAGAGTGAGAAGAGACAGATGATACAGAGCTTGGTTAAAAGTCAAAGGAAATCAATGGCAGATCATCTGCAGGCTTCAAGGGGGTGGGGTTGAAACCAAAATATGTAATCTCAAGTCTGATCCTCACTTTGCCTGTAAATTTGGACAAGGTATTTCTACTTTTATAGCCTTCATTTCTTTCTGAAATGGTTGTGAGGCTTCAGTTAGTGTTTCAGAGAAGTGCCAAAACCTTAAATGAAAATATGAACAATTACAGAAATATAAATCATTATCAACAAAACAAAAAGATGGGGTTTTTACCTTAATTGAAAACACGTAGCACCAAGATGAGGATATGTATAAAGTGCACTTAAACTTCTGACTTACAAATTCAATCAGAGAGATATTGCAGGAGTATATATGAAATATATTAGAGTACCGAAGAAAAGCAATAAAGCATCCAAAACCACCCAGATGTCTGTCATGCAAAAACTTCCTTCCTCCTCCCCTGCTTCAAAAACCCACAGGTACTGAATGTATTGGCAAAACAAAGAGAGAAGTGTCTTTCAAAGCAAGCCAGTGCTTGCAAAAATAAAACCATTCAGGGAATCTCGATGAATAATAATATGACTACTTATCACTTACATAAGGAAGGAAGCATTTTTGCCAAGGTCTCAGTGCTAGCACAATTTAGCAAAATTGTGGGTGAAGAAAAAGGGGTATTGTCAACATGCGTATCAAAAAGTTATTTGATTTCATATTGAGATATTAAAAACTTCCCTTTCTGAGTCTGGATCACGCATATTTCGAGCTCCATGAGAGTGTTTTACTAAGAGCTAATTAATCCAGCTGGTTGTTCAAATATGTATATATACATAACCGCACCTTTTTGCATAATTTTAGCCTTATCATTTTTGCAAATTAGAAATCATTTACTCAGACAGTTTAAGCCAAAAGGACATTTTAATTGAATTGGCATGATTCTTAGAATTGTATTTTACAATTGTATTTTTCAGTAGTACTGATCTTGGGAAAAGCATTCTCTGCATTTAGAGAAAATTCAGTGTTATTCAGAGCAGACCTTATAGCCTGAAATGACAGTTTTCTATAAATTTTGCTGTGTTCCCAAACCCTCTCTTGTCAGGCACCTCTTTAGGTGCTCTCACAAAGGTTTTTAGGTACCAAACACAAAATATTCTTGGGCCAGTAAATTTTTTCACAAGCGTAATTTTGCCAAGTATTTTTGCCAAGTATTTTCATGCAGGCAAAAGTACAAGTCCTTTTGTAAAAATTCAGAGATATTTTTATACAGATCAGTTCTCCCTATATATTAATAATAGATATTTTAAAAATTAATTCCAAAAGTTGATTTAAAAACATAGTTCTAGTACATGAAATTAGGTATAATGTAACTTAAGTCACTGTGGTCCTTTCCTAACATTCTCTCACAGCTATATAATAAAAAGCATGTATGGCCAATAACATTTAATTTTTAAACCGGCTTAAATTCTCCCTATGTTAATGAAATCCTGAGAAATGACTGATATATTTCAATTTCACATGAGGAGAGGCTGGTTTATCCTTGGTAACGTTGTATAACCCAAAAGGATTCCATCCACAGCTGCTGAATAGCATATGTAAAAGATGGGATGTGGGAGCAGTCAAGTCCATTACAACCTATATTGATGCCCCACTTTGGCAATTGTACTATAGAAATCAAGAATTAGTGTGCCTGAAAATAATTACCCTCTCCTCACTGGAGGTAGTCCGTCTGGGATAATACTATGTGGACAATGGCTGTGGGACTGCTTTTGTCATGCTCCTCATGCAATCTGTATTTGACTGACAAACAAAGACTTTCAAGGGCAGAAGTTCAGGTTTTTACAAGTGCTAGTTGTAAACCCACAAGGTAAAATCCTCTTCTCATAAGTGTCAAGATCCTCTGTTCTCCCTCTGGTATGAGCCATCTCAGAAGGTGGGTAGCAGAGAATAATGACTATGAAAGCACTGATGTAGCTTTGAGATGAGACTTTTGCTGTGAGAACACACAGTTCATTTAAGAAGGAAAGGACTCGTTATCCTGCCTTCTGTGACAAAACTTTAAAGGCTAATTTTGTTTCAGTCCTTTTGTCTGCCTGTGGAAAACTCACCATTCTATATTCTGATTGCTCTCATTTGCCTAAACATGGTAATTTTAGGATCTGTGTTTCCTGATTTTAACAACAATTAGACCTTTGGGCATTGCTGAAGCACTTTGGATTTTTACAGCTAAACCTTCATACTTCAAGGAGTGAGGAAGCCTACAAAAATAAAAACTATCCAGTATCTTTCCCCATGTGGGGGATTGCTTAAGCTCACTGCTGTTACAATGTTCCCTGTCCTGATGCACATGTTCTATATCTGCTTTTTCTCCTCCTGAAAGGGCAGGGTGTGAGAGGGAGTTCTTAAGGAAAGTTGTAGGACCCAAACCCCAGTACAAGTCTGGAAGTTGCGTGCAGGCACATGCAACCCAGATGCTTTGCCTCACCTGTGCTCCACCAACCCTCTCCAACACTCCATAACAAAGTTCAGTAAAGGAGCAGAAGGCTCAGAAGTTACTCTTTGCCCCAGGATGGGAGCAGGCACATCAGCGCTGCCTCGCACTTTTACGATAGAGCCCATGGAGTTTGTCAGTCAAGAAAGTCTCAATGCTTCTGAAAGAGGTCTGTCCCCAGAGGTACCAAGGCAGGTAAAAATAAAATATGTCATGTTTTATCTCTGTGCCAATTTGTCTCTCCCTGAGCTCAGACTGACACACTCCCCTGATTTTTCAAACACTGAAATATTTTGGCAATCTCTTCTCGCTCCCAACAGACACGATAACTGCATGTCTTGTCAGGCACACTCTGGACTGAGCAACCAAAGATGTAGGACAGAGCTCTCACTGGGAAGAGGTGCAGGCATTGGAGCCAATATCATGTTCTTGCTGGGGTGTGGGAAACAGACTAGGTACAACTTATGCTAACTTAGACTCTTCCAGGCCTCAAGTCCTATTCATTTGGATAATTTTGAAAACTTTTAGCACCTCTCCCTGGGCTCTATTTTTCAAACGTGCTTTCAGTTGAGCTCTGAAAGAAGCAGGTGGAGTTCAAAAAAGCTCAAACTCTTGGACTGAATTATTCTGAAATTCTGGCTGCATTTGTGGGTGATGAGTATTTGCAGATCTTGCTCTAAGAGCTTTTGAAAAATGACTGACTCTTGCAGTAGAACAAGAGTTACAACTGAGATTCATTTTTGCACATATAAGGAACAGTACAGACAGATACTGTCTGAAACCTTTCCTTTCTCATCATGCCAATGCCTTGACTCTAAAGTAACATGAAAGTTGGTCTATCTGTGGCTTATTTCATCCAATAAAGCAAGCCACATCTAAGATGGTCTGCTCAGATAGGAACTGAGCTGTTAGCTCAAAGCCTCTTGGGAATGTAAGTGCCATTTTTATTCTGTTCTGTAAACACAAGCATGAGAAAACTCCTGGAGGAGTAACTTGTTAGATATCCATGAATCGTCATTTTGGTCTTGTCTGGGTCAATGAAAAACTTCTGAGAGATCTGCTAATATGCTGCAAAACCTGTTAGCTGAAGATAGTCATTTTAGTGTCCCCTCTGGGTACTCTTCTCGTTCTTTGAAAGAAGGGAATCATTCACACAGGAAGATATTAACAAAAATGAGAGACCAATAAATGCACCTGTCAGTGTTCAGCAACAGCTAAAATTAATTCACAAATCCAAACAATCTGTAGAAAACTGAACACAATTACATAAGAAATTAAGTTATACAGTTGCCATGACCTTTAATCAATCATTCCAGCTGTTAATGTTAATTTTGTGATCTGAAAATCATAGTTCTATTTGCATTTTAATGGCTGTTAAATGAGAGTCATCAGGAAGAAATAGTGACAGCTTGGCCTTTTGATACCAAGTTCTTCCTTCCTAATGTGATTTGGAAGATTTGGAATTCCTGTTCAGAAGGGGTTTTGTTTCAAGCCACAGGAGGCACACAGAGCCAATTTAGCAGAGGGAAAACTGGCAATTCAAAGCTAAATACCTTTTTTAATCCATCTGCATCTATGAAAAGATCATAAAAAAACAGGTGAAAAAGCTGTAATGGCGACTTCATTACCCTCAGACTAACAAAAACCTCTATCATCTTTTAAAACCCTTTTTACAGATATATGCTGCTTTAATATTTTTTCTGTGAGTGGGGATGTTTGTACTTAATAAACAGAATTTTTTGTCAAGTAGTTAATGAAATAAAACCCAGAAAATGCAAGAAAACCTCAGAATAACCATGAATTTTAGGATTAATTAAATTAGTTTATTCTGCATTTACTTGACAAAAGTGTTGCATACAGCCTTACAGCATAAATACCATTCATTGGCTTATTTTGCAGGTAATGATGTTAGAGGTATTGCATTAGATCAAATCTCTATCTAAATCTGATTACCATTCTGGAGTAACTATCAACTTGTTGATCACTTAATTATTAATAAGATCTAAACATCTGCCAACCTCTTGTGCTAGTAGCTTCCATTTTATCATTAATAAGTTTTCTTATTAATAGGAAGACCTTCATTGCTACATGACAATTTATTTGTATGCGAAGTGCACAGTTCTGATTAAAATGGGATGTTCCTCTTAAATCTTCATCTAAATATCCTAGGAGACAGTTCCTGAGTGAATCTTGTTTGCTTAAAAAAGGAGGTCTTGCAACTACATGTTCAGAAAAGGAAGCAGTGAGCTGCAGACAGATTTCAGAAAAGTCAGTATTAACAATGGAAGAAGAAAATGGTTTAGCTCTATCCAAAGTTCTTCTTATTTAAAGCAGGTAAATTGTAAGAGGAAGAGAGTTTCGGCAGATGTTTCCAGGCTGAGTTTCATAAAGGACTGAATAGCAATAGGGAAGAGGAACATTGATAAATGCCCTGCCTTTTATCACACAAGTAGGACTTCTGTCCATAAAGGCAGTCTAATTAGAATGCAATGAACAGCACACCCTCTTCTTTCCCCAAGCCCACAACCTATACATTTTCTGCTTCTACATTACTTGTAGAAATAAAACTTGCGAAGGTGGTATGCATGCTAGTGGGTCTGAGCTCTGAAGTCAGAGCACTGACCGATGCAGGAAATTGTTGCAGGGCAGAAGGATTCCCATTCCCATTATGACCAGCCCTGCCCTTATGCAGACATCCTGTTCTTATGCAGCAATACTGTTGCCATCCCATTTTGAAAGCTACCCCAGAAAGAAGGCTTGGCTGAATCGCAAATCAAAAGTAACAGCCAATATTCTGGTTCTGCTGGATTTCAGGAAGTTTGCTTCCTTAGAAATGTAAGGATTTTTCTCTCTGGCCAGTAATGTTCCAGCCTGTAGTACGGCTTTGTACAATGTCAGTGCAGCCATATGTACAAATGTAAGTAAACAGCAGCATGTGGTGCAGGAATGGGAGCAGATACTCCCAGTCTGAAATTCTGGTTCCACAGAACTCGGTAAGAGCTTTGCCCCCACTTTTGCTAGAACCAGGCTGTCATCCTGCAGTCTGAAGTCCTTTAGTTCTTCAGACTAAGAATGGACAAAGTGCAGGGCCCTGGGGGCTTCTCCAAGCTGGACAGAGTTAAGAACATTTGGTGTGGAATGTCTCTTGTCATATTTAAGTAGGAAGAGAGAAATCTCCAAAGCTTTAGAGGTTCATTTGGCCAGATGTTCAAAAGGTCTATGGCTATTCCTTCCCTGGACCTCTTCAGTTAAGTCATGAGGTCACAGATCTCCTGAGCACATGCTCTTTTATAGCTTTTTACTAGTAATTTCAATTCTGATCAGGTTTGAAGTAAGAACCATCCCCCCCTCCCCAACCCAGCTACCTTAGAATTTTTATGCACATCAAGTAAATGGATAATAAACATTCTTCAAGAAGAATGGCTTGTGAAAAGGATTCACCTAGATTCTTTGCTGAAGAATCAGGCTTCTCCTTTTTTCCCAGCCATACACATCTGTCCTGAATTTCCATTGATGGATTAAAGGCATTAAAGAAATCAGAACAGAGTGATTACTTATTATTTTCCACCTGTTGCTAAATCTTGGCATTTAAAATGTCACTGTTTTGTTTCTGAGACAGAAAAATTCTGTCTCAAAATCCTTCTTTCTCAGGAAACCCTCTATGTGGTGTTTATTATGCAACACCTATCGTTCCTCAACAAACCTCAGGAGTCAAGCCAGCAGATTAGCTCCAGGAGAACAGACAAATCTCAAAGGTATCTTTACAGCTATATTGCAGGTCAGAAGCTCACTGCATATGAGACCCGTTTTGTTGCTTAGAAATTGCTGAATTGCAGGAAATGTCTGCATTAATATCCTAAACAAATATATTCTTCCTATTATTCTTGATCATATCTTACTGGTATTGCCCTTTTAAAATATAGATAATTTAGCATCAAACTGAAAGGGTTTCAACAAATCAGACCCTAGGGTACTGTGGGGTTGGTTTTGGTTTGCCTTTTATTTTTTTCCAGGTACTCAGGGTTTTAAGTCAGTTTTTTCTCTGATTACACAATTTTTTTTTTTTTCTGAACTCATCAGAATTGCTACCTGGCCCTTTCAGACATATTAGGGTTTAGGGAAAAAAATACTTTCCAAAATATTTTTATCCTGATTTAAGATATTTATAACACTTGAGAGTCAGATCTTTTTTGTGACGATGTAGCCTGGGGACTTGCACATGATGCTGGCTGAAAAATCTTTGTGCAAAAGTAAGCCATATTTTGATTTCTTTTTTGAAAGCTTACCAGAAGCAATGATAGATGATGCACAGTTTTGGTGTCATGTACCTACCTCCTCTTCATTAATATGCTCTTTTTTCCTTCGGAAAACTCTAACCAAGTTTGTTCCATCTCATCATAGGTGTTTTTTAGAAGCCTTACATCATTAAGATGCACGATAGAGATGTGAAAAGGAGTGTTATTTCTGTCCTTTTACCCAGAATGTTGGTAGTTATACTAAAGTACACTTAAAGGCCATCTTGGTCCATGGAAGACAGTTTTCATACAAATAGGTTTATGCCAAAAAATTTATGAATTCAAAGACAAGTAAGAAGACTGTTGAGACTGAAGGAGAAAACTCTTGGTAAAATACCAACTACTGGGGGCTTTAATGTGACAGAAGAATCTGTTTTTCCTCATATCCTCTTTGGGAAGACAAGCTGATTGTAGTCTTGATTCCATGGCTGGAGAGGAGAGATTTGGGCATGGGCAACTTCCTGGTCAGGCAGGGCCTGGAGTGGGATGATAGGAAAGAGTGAACAGAGTGTCCCAAGTGACTCAAAGAGTGGAAGAGTGGAATCACAGTCACAGCCTGAGGGCAGCACTGCTGAGACTGCTGACCCTATATCCAGAAGTGAGGGACAAGAACTGCGCTTTTGGCTCTTGGGCAGCTGCCTCCAAAACTGCTTGGGCAAATCTCTGTTGCAGGTCTGCTGGATTCATTACTCCTCAGCCTCCCACCCTCACAGCTTTTCCCAAGAGGTCCTCTTGGGCTCCCAGCAGGGATTATTTACAAAGTTAGTAACATCATCTTTAGTGGTAACTATGAAAAAAGGGAAAACGTTAAATACTTAACCTGGACCATGCTACCACATCCCTCAAAGAAGAGGTAACTGTTTCCTTAGCCACTTGGTGGAAGAATTGATCATGTCTTGTTTAAGTGGTAAATTTGGAATAGTTTTTGGTGTCCTGGTTGAATTACTTTCCAGATAGTAGGATTTTTCATTTGCCTTAGGAATTAATCTTTGAAGATGGGTCTGGAATGAGGCTTTGCAGACTTAATGGTAGTAGAAAAAGCTCCAAAGAGTGTAATAAAGTGAATGATCAACAAAGTAAATGGCAGTCAAATAAGTGACATCAATCTTCAAAGAGAAAAGATATCTCAGCAGAGAACCAAATTTATTGGAGGAAAGAAATTTATCAGGAATTTAAACAGAATCTGCAGGAAGGAAGGTTAAAGTCAACTAATCAATAAACGTTTAGAAAGCTGCCATTTCCCAAAGTCTCCTAACACTCACAAAGTCCTAATCCCAGCTTCTTAGGCTGTATAGCAGAGCTGAGGCTGCAGGACAAAATAGTATATCTGGCCAGGTGCTGGCAGACTGAAACAATATTCCCCATATCTTCTTCGTGCATAGGAACTACAAGTAGGTTAAGCTGATTTACCAGGGCTGTACTTCTGACAGAATAGCCCTGGAGGCTATAAAACAAACAAAGTTTGCATTGTTATTCAGAAAACTGCATCAAATAATTAAGAATGCAGATGATTTCAGCTAGACATATATTTTAAGTAACTTTCCTGCTTTTGGTTTTAGACTAATAGATAGGAGTGTAGCACAAAACTGTAATAAATATAACTTTGCATTACACAAAGCACTATTAATAAGTTGCTTCTAGTGACAATGTTATTGCTCCTTGTATGTGAGAACATACTGCAGGTGTCACAGGTAATTTCTTAAAGCAGTGTTCAGAATATTTACTGATAAGCCTGACGGGATTATTGTTTTGGATGGGAAAATTCAGAAATAGTCTCTTTTCTGAATATTATATGACTGATAATAAAGATGTTAAAAGAAATTCTCCACCACTGCAGAAGTATTTACAGTGAGATGCAGTTTTACCAGCACTAGAGTAAGTAAAATCCATTTTAGACTAGGCTAACATACAGAACATTGTATGTGAGTATCCCTGCTTTGGAAACTTTTGCAGTATGATTATGCTCCTGTTATATAACCTGAAACATAAATTGACAGCTTTAGGAGGACTTTTCATTTATTGGCATAATGGTTCAACGTGTTATGGAAATAACTTAGATTCATTTATATTCAAGGGCTTTGGAAGGACTTTTATGTAGAAAAGTGCTCAGATGCAAATTTTCAGCATATCTAAATTCACTTATCATATTTTTCTCTTAAAATGAATTTTCAAACACTAGGATAATATTATGGGGGAAAATGCATGTTTTAACCAGAAACAGTCATCTTATCATGGAGTGGTATTCACATATGTCCTATTACATCGAAAATGTCAGATATTTTCTGTATTTATTTTGCATATATCCAAGAATATGTGTGTTTTGTTGTACATTCATTATTTAAAACTTCAGTCCTGCAGCAGGACAGTAACAAATAGGTCCAGACCTAAGTCTGGGAGTAGCCCGTTAACAGCCAACTTCTGAAAGTGATCTGAAATCCAAGGGCAGATGTAGACAATCCTGAGAGTTGCTGCATCTTATGAGGATGTGGGGCAGAATTCAGCATCCAAAGAAGAAGTCATAAAAGATTGCTTTGCTGGAAGATGAGTGGGTGCTAATTAATGCTCTCTGAAGTGCCTTTATTATTGCCATTGTGTGATGCCCAGAAGAGGATGGTGGCCAGCTACAAAGTCACTTAGATCAAAAGATCCAGACTGTTTTCAGCTGTAAAAAACTAGTGAAATGTTGATTCCCTGTGTGACCCTTATGCTTCACTGCCATTAGGAAGCAGTGGAGCCCAAAGGTCCCCTCTCTCAGTCTCCATCAATACAAAGCCATGCTTTCATCCACTCAGAAATCTTAGGAGATGATAATCACTGTTCTCTTGGATCTTCCAAGTCAGAGACCACAGAAAACATCTAAACAAACAAATCTACCTCTAGAGAAGTCTAGGGTCTTAATTTTTTTCACTAGGAAGTCATCAAGAAATATTGGCACATGTGTCTAGTGAAGATACGTCCTTTTCATAAGAACAAGCTTCTGGTCAGCCAACCCACTAAAACCATCACAGGATGCAAAACAATTTGATGATAGGCCATAGGACTTATCCCTCCACCAGCTATCATCCACTCATTCATCACAGCCTTGAATCCACAGTCTGGATTATCCAAAAGTCTCTTGGAGATTTCTGAGGGCTTACTAATTATTGATGTTTGTGTACATTTACAGAAGGCTCCAGTGAACCTGTGAGGCTAATTAAAGACAAAATGGGGCTCTCTTTAAAAAAGTGAAAAATGTAAATGTGAAGTTGGGGATCTGCTTCAGTCAAGTGAGCACAGAGAAGAAGAGAGGGAAACATAATAAGGCTTTGGAAATCCCACTGCACAAGAGCTTACAGGCAGGACAGGAGAAATGAATGAATTCTGAATTTTTCTCTCCTGAATGCTTAAATATTTTCAATGTGATTCTAAAATAAACCTTTAAATGAAACTTTCATATGCCACTGAGTAGTTCAAGGAAGTTCCTGTGAATGTAATAAACCACAGCTAGGATCCAAAGTGTCAAATTCAATCCAAGAGTCTGTGCTGCCACCACTGCAGCTCAAAGCGAAGTAATGCTCCTCAGGCATTAGCTGTGTCTTGATCATATCCTACCTATATAGTACCAGCTACCAAAAGCCAACACATAGGTGGCCAAGGAAGCAGATATGGGTATCACTTTGGAGGATTGCCTTTTTGACAGCTCAACAGCCTACCCAGGAACCTCCAAAACACCATTTTCTCAGGATCCCATAAAGACTCAGGTTCCTAGGAAGTCATATAGACCCTGTTTACCCCAGCAGCACAGAAGATGTGTGTGGAGCCAACAAGTTCTCACTCACCTGCCATTTTATTCTTGCTCTGCTTGTGCTGCTCAGGCTAAATCGCAGGCACACATGTCACAAATCCCCTGGGATTCACAAATTACAAAATTTAAACACTGTAGGTTCAATGTGCCTCTGCTGAGGAGGCAGCCTTTCTGATCTCTTTTGCACAGACAGCAGCAGAAGTAGGATGATGCGAGGAAAGGAAAGCCTTTTTCTCCCAAAATTGGGTTGGTTGACTGCATACCATGGTCTTCCACACAGGTCTGTCCTATTGTCCTTTCCCTCTAATGATTAGTCCCTGATCCCTCTCTTCTCAGCTGCCTTGAGGCTCCCTGCAAGCTCCCCCATCACTTGCTTATGCAGAATGTAAGCTTTACACAGCTTCCAGTTTCCCAGGGGATGCTTCTAACCCCAAGTGGTTTATAGTAGAATGTGTATTTGCAAATTGATAATTTTGCATCATGCTGCTTAGCCCTGGGCAGTGCTGTATTAGGGATTAATTCCCCCATGGGCTCCTGAGCAGAAACTACAAAGACGGGAAGTAGAGCAGAGGGCTGGTGCTGGCAGCCTCAGAGGTAGCTGCTGGCAGCCCAGAGTAGTAGGAAGGACTCTGGGTCCTGGGACGTGATGGACAAGCTGCTGCAACCAGCTGAAACAATCACTTTCTTCCCATTCACTGCCTGATGAAAGGAAGAGTCTGACCTCTGGGACTGGAGCCTTTCCCGAGGAGACAGAGAGCCACACTGCACTCTCAGAGCTTTACTCTCAGTGGAGTAGCCCAGCATAGCCCAGTGTGCCATGCACAACATTCAGCCTCAGCAGGAAAGCACATCTATAGGCATTGCCCTGCACTGACAGACAGAGTACTCACCAGCTTTGCTGTCAGGAAACCTCCCAAAACTTTCAAGTGGGGACACAGGCAACTCTTCCCTGCCAGCTGTAGAGCTGCTCTCCTGCAGCAGCTACCATGCCTCAGGGCTGCAGTGCTTTCCCCTCGAGACAAGAAAACACAGTAAGAGAGGCGAAAGGAATAGTCTGAACAGGAGAGCAGCTAGGAGGGAGTGAAAGAGGAAGGACACTAGGAAACAAAATGTAGTTCAGCCTTAGGAAGTCACATTTATATTGAGCTGTGCTGGAGCTGGCTGCGAAGAAGAGCAAGGGAATAGTTCACGTGTAAATAATAGCTGGGTAGTTATTGTGCAAAAGGACTCAGAAATGCTCACTGATGAGAGGAAGTCTGATGTAGCTGTCATTGCAGAGCATTATCAGGGTGATTCATGTGAATGGAATCTTTGAAATCGGTGTGTAGTTCTTGTAGGAAGGACTGAGGGGGAGGGATGGCACCCTGCACTACCCCCTTTACAATGATCAGTAACTGGAGGAATGTGAAAACATGCAAATGATAAACTCCAGCAAGGAGTTGGGTGAGTGAGGAGTAATGAAGTGATGAGATCTGCTACAAAACACTAAATCAAACCAGAAAGTAGGATGAATTACTCCTAACGCATCTGTCTGCACTGAAGGATAAAAATTGCATTATTATAGAGAACTTAAGTTTGGAAGATCTCATGCAACTGGTAGTAAAACATTACAAGTTTTAGAGACTGAATTTTTTTTTCTTTCCACGAAGGGAGATTGCATGTGACAGCAATCTACTTTTGGAGACTCATGCTAACATTAATACTAGGACTGCAAGTTATTGATCACCTAAGGCGTATGTGATCTGGTTACATTCATTATGGACAAAAGACAGTTCTAACTAGTAATATTTATATTTGGAGCTTCACAGAAATTAACTTCTCATCCTTAATGGATATTAAAGAGAATTTGACCAGAGAGTGGATAAAAGGCAGAAAAAAATGCCTGAAACTCAGGAGCTGTTTAAGAAGTTTGATAGATGGGCAAGGAGCCATGGCCTAGAGTCAAGAACAGGGACAACTTTGGCAGAAAGCTCAGGGTAGTTGAGAGAAGAAGCCCATGACAACAGATTTCTTAAAGCACAAAGAGCTATAAAGGGACAGTGAACTGTTGCACAGAGACAGCCACAGCATATGGCTTCTAGCACAGCACATGGATGTCCTTGGATATTGGCAATTTTTCTACAGCTTATCAGGCCTTTCAGTGGGAGCTGCTGCAAAAGTCCATCCTCTAGGAGGATGACTCTGGCTGAATGACAAGGATAGCCCATGCAGCAGCAGAGTTGGGCTGGCTGCAAAAAGTTAGCAGTTGCTTTCAGCCTGACATAAAAATTCTGACACTGGGAAAAGCAAGTATCTTTGGTATCCCTTGACAAATTACACTTGCCTTTTTGTGCATGGCTAGCCTGTGTTTGAAACAAAGGAAATTTTAACTGGAGGAAAGGAACTTTAATTTAGGAAAAAAAACCCAAAAACCAAAAAACAGCTCAACAGCAGCAGCAAATCAGGGAGTCCTCACAGTTTGGCTGTACAAATAACACGTGAAACATCTGATTAGAGACTAATCTCCACTAGTCTTTTGTCTTACTCTTCTCGTGTGCCTGACTGGCCAACAAATGACTGCCCTTTCATAGGATGCTTTCCTCCCACCCTTTGGTTTGTTGAAGCCCCACTCGGGCCTAGCATCATTAGCTGACAAAGCCCAGCGTGTGAACCCAGGCATGCTCTCCTCCAGCCCTGAGGAGAAATGATGCTGTGTTTCCGTGACAAGGCTCCCATGCTATTTGTCCCTGAGTGACGGTTTTCCAGGTGATTGTGACTCTAGAAGCTTCCTTCTGCCAACCCGGCCCAGTCCCGCAGGCCAAGGGCTCAGCACCAACCCACCGGCCCGACCCGGCGCGGATGGTGCGGGCGGAGCCCCGCGGCCCGGAACGCGCCCGAGCCCCGCCGGGGCCTGAGAGCGGCGGCGCCGCGGGGCCGCGCGGGCAGCAGGGGGCGCTGCCGCCCAGG